>JAWWMN010000073.1:7143039-7179945 GCA_035047745.1 Catamblyrhynchus diadema | reverse complement strand
CTCTTCCGATCTGTTGCCGCTGCTGAGGCACCGCACCGCGCGGGGTCCCCGCCGCTCGCTCCCCCCCGCGCCGCCGCCGCCGCCGCCGCTTTGTCCCGGCAGCGCCCCGGAGCCGCCGCGGATGGTGTAGAGCCCGCCGAGGTGGGTGGGCCGCGGTGGCGGGAGAGGCCGCGGGGAGGGAGGGAGGGGGCGAGCCCCGGCGGGGCCGCGGGGATGCTCTGGGGGCAGCGGGAGTTGTGCTGCCGGGGCTGGGCTGCGCGTTCCGCGGTTATTTGTTTGCTTCGGCCGCGGCTCTTGGTTTGTTTCTTTATTTTGCTGCTCGCCTGTCGCGCCTGCCTGATGCTCCGTGGGGATAATGTGCTCAGGGAAAGGCTTAACTTGTTAGCCATCCAAATAAAGGGGGTGTATGACTTATATGTGATTTAAATGCGCGCACACGGGTGAACGGCTCGGCTGTTTAAAAGGCACACTTGGTTTCATGTGTGTAGGTATGGAGTCCTGAAATGAAGATTTTATGCAAATTGATTTAATCATAACATTTTCGGTAGCCTAGGAAGGGGTGGGGTTTTCTCTTTCTTATTTTTTTTTTTTTCCCTCTTTGGTTTGTTTTGTTTTGTTCCCATTTCTCTTTCTAAAGCGTGATAAGAAGATGCCCAGAATCAGGAAAGTAGTAGGAGGTAGACAACATTGGAGGTTTCATTGCTGAAACTGACTGCTCAAGAAATTGCTGGGAAGAAAACAATATGATTCATTGTTGAGGTGTCTCTGCCCTTAGGTTTATTTTTACAGGCTGCTTGCAGTTATTTTGGTTTGCTGAGTTCTTATGCTGAGTTTTTCCTCGAAGCAGCAGCGTTCTTGGAGATGAGGAGCTCAGAGGGTTTTTATGCAGTCAGCAGACTGCTGTCTGATGGCTGTTTACTCCTGGCTTACATTGGCCAATTATTGAAATCAAAGGTGTTATTTCGCCTGTGCACCCGTGCAGCTGAATTGAGGAGCCTCGCGCAGTAGTTCACCCTGTTAGAATTCAGTAAAAATGCTTTCTCAGAGCAGATCTGAAGTGACAATTCAGGTACTAAAATGTGGGGTTTAACCAGATAAAAATGAACACTGTGTCAAAAGAAGTAGTTCTTGGTCGTGAAAGGCGCATGTCAAATTTTTGAACAATGTGCAATATACAAATGTACAACATATTTTGTTGTTGCTCTGGTATTGCCAGGCAAACATTCTGGGGTTTTCTTTCTTTTTTTTTTCCTTTTGATACCCAGCTCCCTTAGAACTGAGCAATCCATGGTGGTTAAGAGGCGTGGAACCGTTTCTGTGATAATAAAAGCACTTGTGCTAAAGCCGTCTCCTCCTGGTTTTGCTGCTGGAGCTGGCCCCAGGGATGCCGGAGGGGGCTGCTGTCCGTGCCTGGCGTGCCCAGGGCCGGCTTTGGGTGTCGAGGGAGGGCAGAGCAGGAGGCGGCTGCACACAATGCCCGGGCTGCGAGCTCATTGTTCTTGTGCGCCCGCCGCCGCCGGGACTCCGCTGCTGCACGGCGCCTTGTTCCGGAGCGGGGGCACGGAGCACAGCCCCGGCAGCGCTCCTGCCCTTCCCTGCCTGCCCAGGACGGCCTTCGGTGCCCGGGAGCAGGAAAAGGGGCAACCGGAGGCCGCGTGTGCGCTGTGCTGCGCGGGGCGGATGGAGCGGGAGCACGCGAGGTGAGGCTGGGAAGTGCAGCGCACTCCATTGAACTTTGCTTCCTTCCTCTGCCTTTTCCTCTGCCTTTTCCTCTGCCTTTTCCTCTCCCTCGTTCCCCGAACACCCCCCTGTCTGGCAGCTCCTCACAGCCCCTGCTCCTCTGGGCTCGCTCCGTGTGCAGGGGAAACTGCTGCCAGGGGAGGGCATGTACAGAAAAGCCCGGCGATGACAAAAGCAAGAGGAAGTGCAGAGCTTGACTCCGGTGTATACACGGTTTCCCTTCCTGGTGCTTGTTTCAGGCTTTTGTTTTGCCAGCAGTGTGTGTGGAAAGGCTCTGTCAGAGCAGCTGTGGAATTGTGGGGTGTCTGGAGCTGGGGTGCACCCCCGGGGTCACTGAGTGCAGCCCCTTCCTCCTTGCAGGGCTGGGGATGGAAAGGAGAAACTGCTGCACAGGGGCTTGAGATTTGGGGTGGTGAGGTCTGGTAAAATCTCAGCAGGCTAGCTGGTGAGGCTGAGGTGTGCAAAAGGGAGTGAAAAATAACGTGGTTGTTGAGCAAAAGTTGCCAGTGTGCTGGATCCTTTGGAAAACAGGAAACAGTGACTGTCATAGTTTAATCATGAGGTCTCCGAGTTTTGGTTTTGGCTCTTTAGCTGACTTCAGTGTGTAATTGGGGTAAATTACTTCATTTTCCTCACCTGAATGAAATGTGGTGGTTGCCTCTGGCTTGAGGACACTTTTAGGGTATTTTTCTCCCACTCCCAGCTTTGGTGTGGCCGGAGACCGTGGCTATTGTCTGCCTGAATGCTGTGAGGTCAGAGAAGTGCAGGGAAGCACTTGTGCTGCCTCTCTGTGCCTCTGGGGTTCCTGTGCCCTGTGAATTTCTACTCTGCAGGGACTGGGATGGGTAACTCTGCCCCTGGACAAAGCTCCTGTGCAAAACAGGGAGCATTTCCTGGGCAGAAAAGGTGACTGGGACCAGGAGGGACGGCCCTGCCCTTGCCAGTCATTCCTGTGGCTTAGCAGGCAGTGATTTCTGTGCATCCATGGGTTTGTTTTACCTTGCGTTGTTAGCAGGCAGTGATTTCTGTGCATCCATGGGTTTGTTTTACCTTGCTGGGGGTTGTTAGGAGGCAGTGATTTCTGTGCATCCATGGGTTTGTTTTACCTTGCTGGGGGTTGTTAGCAGGCAGTGATTTCTGTGCATCCATGGGTTTGTTTTACCGTGCTGGGGGTTGTTAGCAGGCAGTGATTTCTGTGCATCCATGGGTTTGTTTTCCCGTGCTAGGGGCTGTTTGCCTGCAGAGTTCTTCCCGTGGAGTTGTGGGTGCAGATTCAGGGCTGCCACAGCAGTAAGTGACAACATTCATGGGTTTAAGAGATGTGTGTGTGTGTGTGTGATTTTGGAAGCTGTGAACTTATAAATCTGTGCTAGGGGAGGGTCAGGTTGGATTCCAGGGAAAGGTTTTTCTCCCAGAGGGTGCTGGGCACTGCCCAAGGAAGGGGCACGGCCCCGAGGCTGCCAAAGCTCCAGGAGCTCTCAGGGATGCCCAGGGTGGGATTTTGGGGTGTCTGGGCAGGGCTGAGAGCTGGACTCTGATCCTCATGGGTCCCTTCCAGCTCAGGAGATTCTGTGATCCTGTAATTGTTAACACCGGTTGCAGCTTAGGTGAGAAAAAGGGCATTTTGATATTGTGGTTTAATAGCTGACTTTTTAAAATAACACTCAATCTGTAAATTTATTCTCACAGCTCCAAAATACATCTTTCTGCGGAAGCCACGCCGGGTGGTTGTTCCAGCCATAAAGAACTTCTTTCACTTTTGGGACAGGAGGGGCCCCAGGTGTGCCAGGCACAGGGAATTCAGGGTGTGTTAGTGGAGGGGTGGTGGCCCTGCAGAAGGTGCCGTGCCCTCCCAGCAGGGCTGTTCACAGCCTGCATTGCCCGAGGGGCTCTGACTTCATCCGAGCTCTCCGAGGGACCCTGTGAGCCTCAGTGCCAGGTTACACTCTGCTCCTGGTGTGTGAACAGTGCCCGGATTGTGCTGCATTTCTAGTCAGGAAAATAATGACAATTGGAAAACAATTAGTTATTATGTGATCCTGAAATGAGACGAGGGAGCAAGGACATAAATTAAAAAGGGGTGGCTGGGGTTGGAGTTAACCATTAAAAAACCCAAACAAACTCAAAACAACCAACTCTAAGTTTCTAATGAACTGGTATTTGGGGTTTTTTTTTAAGTGGCATCCTGGCTAGACTAACTATTTTTAGTGTTCAGCTATTTTTCACTCTGGTTTTACTATATGTTGCAGTTGTCTCAGTTGTGTGAAGTCTAAACAAATCATCCTGCTTCACTTAAGGGATGCATGTTCTCTGATTTTAGCTCAGAGCTTAAATTTAAATCAATAGGTTGAAAATGCAGCATATTTTTAAGTGAAACCTATCTTTGAACCATAACAGAACAAACCCCCTATTGATTGGAAACCTGTTTATTCAATGTGCTTCTTTTTAAAGCTGCTTGAAATGAAGTTTGCAGGTTCCTGCTGAGGAGTTGGTTGGGCCAGGGGTGTGGGGAGGTGTGTGAGGCCGGAGCACTGAGGGAGGTGAGTGTGATCAGCTGCTTTAGGGAATGGCTTTTCCAGCCAGCTGCTGGGAGAAACCCCTGCCCTCTTGCAGTGATAGAGGTGTGGGGAGCAGATCCACAAGGCAGCTTTGTGCTCTGGCTGTGGCTTTGCCAGCACAGGCTTTGCTCATGTTGGTGGCTGTGCCCAAGTGCTCCTTTCAGAGAGGCTGATGGGGGAACAAAGGAGCAAACAAGATATGAATGCTGCACTGGCTCCTTGTGCCTTCAGCCCGCGGGGCAAGGGCTGCCTGGAAGGGACTGAAAAGCACAAGCAGATCGAAATATTGGCCTGGCTGTGCCTGCCTCAGTAGGTGTTGTGTGCTTGGCTTCGGGTTTGTTTTTTAATGCAAATGTTTGTTAGTTCACTGAGCGCCCAGAATTGTACACTGACCTAGAGAAAAGTGAAACTAGCGAGGATACAAACATCACTTTTCCCTCTGTGCCCAGCGGGGGGAATGGTCACCGTTTTGTGTTTGGGGTTTTTTTTTTTCTTTGGAATTCTTAGAGACGTGTGTTTGGAATGCACTGTGTGGAGGTGCTGCTGTTTCTCTGGATTCCAGACAGAAAGGGTTCTATTTGCATTTGGCATCTTAATTAAGTTAGAAGCGCAGTTCTGAAAATGTGGATCACTTTGGGTATCACATAAATTCCATAGATGAAAAAGTAAGTTTTGATGATTGAATTAATGAAAAATGGGCTATTCTCTGAATGTGTAGGTTGTCTTTTGTTCTTCCTACAGAACACAAATGAGACCAGTTCACATTATAAGATTCAGGATAAGTGGAAGAAAACGAGTGCTCGTTAATTTTGAGGTTTTAGTTAATCTATGCATTTAATCTACTTGTCTGTAATAAAAAAAAAGTTACCGTGGTATTATTAATCCCTGACTGAGAGTCAATTTTGGCCTGTTTCAGATATGTAACAGGATTTCTTTTTTATGATGATGGGTGTTCCGTGATCTTTTCTGGTACAGGCAGTGAGGGCTGGAGTGTAAATTTATTTTCCTGATCAGTAGGACTAGTGAAGGTTCTGTTTTAGTGTTTCTGCCGAGGTGACAGGAGCTGATAAGTCCTGAAGTTTGCTCCCTCCATCCCTGTTGCCAGTGAAATCCTCTTTTTTCCTCTGTCCTTTCTAGCACTTGAGTGGGCAATAACATGGCTGTGCCTACGGGCTCCTGGCTGCCAAGCAAAACCCCAAATGCTGCTTTCTGTCTGGCCATGCCTTACTGGGGATGTAATTAATTAGAGAGTTTTTTCCTATCCATCTGCTGGCTTGCACAAAACTTTCAGGAATGTTGGTTATTGCTGAGATGACTGTTGTGGCAGGCTGGTTGGAAATTCATTATGCACTACAAGTTACTGGCAGGAAATAAGAGAAGGAGGGAATTGGGGAGGGGGGAAGGGGGAACTGAGGTGAATTAGGGAAGTTTGTTTTCTCTGAGGAAAGGGGATAAAGAAAGAGAAAGGAAGTTGTGTCATCCAGTGCTAATAAATGTTTCTGTCTGGGTGATGAGCAGTGTCTCCTTTATGTTGGTCCTTTTCATGTGGCCAACTGGTTTGGGGTGGAAGCAGACAAATTATTGGGCACTGGGCCCATCTTCCTGCAGATTTTCCTTCTTATTTTTTTAGAGCTCTTTAGAAGTACTGTAGTGTCAGCTGGTCTGGGAGCAGGCATCTCCTACAACCATTGGTAAAATACACAGGGGAAACATTCTTGTCATGTAGTAAAAATGAGTAAAACCAGTAAGGAGCAGAATTTCTTACCGGTGAGAAGTCGCTGTTTAAACTTTTAGGAAGCCCAGCTTTTGTTTGGTTTGGTGTGAAGCTGTGTGTGTGTTTGTAGCATTTCCCCCACATGCAGCAGGTGTTCAGTGCCATGGCAGCACGGGGAAGGTGCCAGTTGTGCTGCCCTGAAGCACAGGTGACTTCCAGCAGCCCCTGTGTGTCTGCGCTGGAGGAAATGGCTCTGGACACTTCATCAGAGTGGCTCTGGCTCCTGGGAGCTCAGCCCTGCACTCAGAGCACTGCCTGTTCCATAACCACCCATGTATTGCACAAACTGACACGTGCTCTCATTTGAGCTCATGTCTTTAAAATTTTAACAAAAACGAAGCCAGAGAGGCCTTTTCTCTGCCGCTGCTGAGGTCACAGTGGTCTGGAGGGAGCTGGTAGGGCTGCACCATGTTCTAAACCTGAGCACCTGCAGTAATTACGTGGTTGCATTGCAAAGTAAAGCAGGATGATCTAGACTTGAGTGTTTTGGTGTGGTGAAATAGAGAATTTAACCAGAATATGATGGTGTCTGTCAAAGCTTACTGTTTTGGCCACCAGTTTATTCCCTGGTCTAAAGAAAATGGCAAATTCAGTTAGTAATTAACTATGCATTATAGGGTGTTAGGGGATCAGCAGCTTTGTGCTAAATATCAAAGCTATTAAATATATGTGTTTAAGGATTATGAATCTTCTTAAACAAGTGCATATATGGCAGTAGTCTGCTGATGCCAGCACCCACAAGGGACTGGAATATGTTTACATGAAAAGTGTCATGAATATGAAAGGAGAATGTGCTGTAGATCATGGAATTCTGGTGCTTTAAGGGTTGTATTTCCCTGAGAAATACCCAGTAAAAAAACAGTGGTGTCAGACAATTGGGACTTTCAGAGGGGCTTTGAATGAAGAACACAGGTTCATCAGAGCAGTTGCTCTCTGCTTTAAGTGAAGGAAACACAATTTACCAGTGGCTGTGTGTCCTTTGGTGCCTGGTACTGCTGTGCCAGGGGTGCAGCCTGGCTAAGAAGGAATGCAGTCTCCATTAAAGATCTTCTAATGAGGTCGGTGCAGGAGACTTAAACACTTAATCCTCATTTCTACAAACTGGGAGTGAGATGCAGGAAATCTAATTTATGTCTCTAAGGTCATTCATTTTCATGAAACTTAATAGACCTGGCTCTGACTGCTCCTTAAACCACTGAATTATGTTACTTGCCTTCCAACATGAACCTTTCACATGAGAACCTTTACTCCATGATTCAACAAACCTATTTACCTGGACACTTAAAGATTGCTGTGTGTCAAATGCCCAGCTAGTAACTCCCCAGGAAATAACTGGTTTTTCCCCTTGATGTGCCCCTCCCGTCTGTGGTTGATCAGGGAAACCAGTAAGAATCCAGGTTCTCTTCTGCTCTGCTGGAACAGTCCTGGCTGCTGTTGGAATGCTTGATCAGAGTTCTGAGCTATTGGAGGGCAGTAGGTGAAAAGGCAGTGGTGCACACAGTCTGCTAATCTGAAGGTTGTTTTTAATTGTGCTAATTCATAGGGAGGTTCTGGGTTTATCAGTGACACGTTCCTGTATCTCACATGTCCTTTAGCAGGTCACTAGAAATGTATGTGACTTGTAACATGTTTATTTTGTCCCTCTGCTTGGGTGTTTTTCGTAGTTCTGCCCATTTCCCCACTGTAGACTTTGAGATTCTCCCTGTTCTGCTTTTTGGTGATTAATGTGAGTGTTTGAGGATGTTTCTTTTTCCCTGAGTCTCAGTGCCTGTGACAGCTCACCTTCCAGGGCTGGCTTTGTTAAACAGCCTGTAAACAGCATATCTGCTCATTCTTCTGCCTGGAAAAAGTAATTTGATTCTTATTTCCTGCTTGTCTTCATGCTGAATAGCCTCAGTCCTTCATTGTTGGGTTTTATTGTGTAAGTGCTTCTCTTTGGAGCGTGAACAGTGCTGCTTCTCTGGGTGCTCACTGCTCTCTGCAGCCCTGCCTCAATTAACGGGCTCTTCCCTGCGCTAATTAGTCAGCAAATAACTCCTTTCACGGCTTTTGTCCCAAAGTACGAGTTGGCAAGATGTGGAATGTAATTACTTTTGTGTGTGTTTAGTCAAGGCTTCGAGTCCCCAGAAGTTCTGTTCTCGCTTTCTGCGCTGTCCTGGTCTGGGGAACATCTGGGCTGTTCCTGAGAGGCGCTGGGAGGGATTCCTGGAGCATCCCTGGTTCAGGAGTTCTGTTTGAACCTGAGCATGTGTCCTGTGATAGATCCCCAGGTTATTGCACTGAGGTAATATCTTCCATTCCTGCAGATGATAAAGGGTCAGGGTACAAGCAGGCAACAAGTGAGACTGGGGAGAGTCCAGGTTGTTCATTCCTGACAAGAATTTAGATGTTGGTACCACAATATTTGGGTTGTGCTCCAGACACACAAGTGGCCGAACTCATTGCATGACCTTGAGCCAAGAAACTCCTTGCAGTTGTGTTCTCCTGCTTACAGGAGAGGTGTGAGGGTGCTTTGTTATCAGGGAGCTTTACAGCTGTTGGGCAATAAGAAAGTGCCAATTTGCTGTGTCTGTTTACTCTGCTAATCTAAAAATGTGTTTAACTTAGTTAAACACCATGTTTCCTTTTCTCAGTGATTGTAAAACAGGTAGTTAATGAATAAAAATATATATATAAATATATGCATATAATGGTCTATTTACATCAAAACATCGCTGAGCTCAATTCCACGTCACTGCAGATCACCACGTTCTCACTGCACCTTTGAGTTTGAGGCATTTGCTTTTCTTTTACTTAAAGGTCTAAATCAAAGGGCTAAATCTGATGGCAACTGTGTGTTGTATCTTTGCATTTGTTATTTTGTGCCCTAGTGTATCTATTTGGTATTACTTGTCCATAGCAAAGTAGTTTAGGGTTTTGCCATACCCGCAGCTGTGGAGAATATCTAATTCCTTGGTATTGAATGGAAATTATTCTTATTGTTTTTAAAATGCCTCTTCTGTCAGATGCCAAATTTGAGCTATATTAATTTTTCTTTTCCTTAAAAGTTTTAGAACAAATTTCTGGTTTGCTGTTTTCTGTGGTTTTCAGAACTTTTTTATGTCTTGTGGTGGATCAAGTTTGCCTTTAAGATAAGCTTTGTAGGGATAATCTTGCCCTTGGTTTAGGTATTTGTGCATTCAGTGGAGCAGAAGGATGAGGCAGGACAGCTCTGGGTGTTCCTGGTGCTGAGTCCTGCCCTTGGTGTCCCTCCTGTTCCTTCCCAACCAACACTGGAAATATTCCCTGAGGAACCTTCCCTCTGCCTCCTGAAACTTCAGGGGTTGGGATTTCACTTTCAGGTGCACAAAGGTGAAGTTCTGAATGTTGAATGAGCCTTCCAGGACGGAAGGAGGTGGAGTCGCCCCACTGGAGGCTGAGGAAAAGCCGGGGGATATTTCCTATGTACATGTTTGGTTTTAATAAAAATATGTTCTGCAGAATCCAGTTGAGTAGGAACATAATTTGCACCTCATTTAAATAAGGTTTTTCAATCAGTCTGTGGTCCAGTGGGTGTATGAAGAATCAAATCTGTGTTCTCTCTTCCCTGGGGAGAGGAAGGGCGGGCTCCGGGGAGGAAAATGAGGCAGAAGAGATTAATACTTGCAGTGCAGGAAACACTGATTCCTCTGTGATCTAAAGTTTCTGTTTGAAGTCCAACCAGGTCTATTCTCTGTGTGCCTGGATGTGTTTTTGAGCTGCTGTGGCCTTTCTGTCTGGGCTGTGATTAGAGAAGTGGTTGTGGCTGTAGTGAGCTGGTGTCACAAGTAAAACCAAAATAGTCCTTAAACTCTAAAATAAAACTCAAACAATTACCAGGGAGCATGGCTGGGGCAGGAGGGTTTCCTTCTCTTGTGAGTGTACTTAGGCATGTGCATGAGTTTGCCTCATTTCTTGAATGTGACTTATTTTTTTCCCCTCTAGTCGTGGTTTTTTTTTTTTTTCAGGTTCATTGCATTCATTTTCCACATCATGTTGATACAGAAAGACACCAGACTTAAAAGGTACCTTAAAAGTACCTCTTGGCAGCAGCAAAGCCCTTGTCTTCAGTGCTCAGGCAAATGCCTCAAAAAATACTTGCAGTTTTGAGAGGAGTGGATTTTTGTGTGGGCAGAACCTATTTGAGCAGTATCCTTAAGCATCCCTGGGAGATTGCTGCCTGCTTAGTTCCTTGATGTTCCCAGTTCTCAGGTCATCAGTTCCTACTTGCAGAAATAGGGCTTCAGGGGCCAGCCATCCATGGCAGGCTTTGACTCCTGCAGCTGTGGGGAGATGTTTCTGCAGTTTCAGAAGGCTGCAGATGTTAAGTGTTTGTCAGGAGGAGCTGGAGCGTGCCACGTGCCTGATGTGCCTGCTCTGGTGACTTGATTAGCTCTGGATTTGGGCTGCAGATAAATTGGCTGTCAGCGAGGGCTGCCGCTGTTGTCTCCATAGCACAGCACAATTTTTAGGTGTTTTGGTTTGTTTTTTAAGCCACTGGTATCAAAACAAACCTTGAGTGCTCTGGGGACCGAGCGCTGCCTGAATTGGGAGCTCTCACATTAGTGAGAAACTGAGATGAAGGGAGGGAGCACTGGAGTCTGACATTTGGGGGTAGCCCTGGGTAGGGAAATGCATCAGATCATTTCAGAGGAGGGAGCTGCTGAATGCTGTCAGAGTGCAGCATCTCAAGGGCTTGCACATGTGGAAGTCCTGAGCCCCAGCACCCTCCCAGGTCCCTGCAGGAGCTGGGAATCCTCGGGAATTGCATTTGGCTGCTGCCATCAGTGGAGTGTGTTCCTGAGAGGACGAAGCCTTTGTGTAGTCTGGCTTTTTGATGATCCTGAGCTTGAGGAAACCCACGTTTCTCTGTAGTGGTAACTCATTCAGCTGTGTCTAAAATCTGATTCTCTCTTGTAGGAGGCAAAAATATTTGCTATGCCTTTGGTTCTCAGTGAAGTGTCAGAGCTGAAACACGTTTAAAGGGATCTGTGTTTGATCACAAGGTTTAATTTTGCTTGCTTGTGCACTTTTTTTCTCTAGCATGGGATTTCTTGGTATTTTCTTGATGTGAAAAAGAGCCCTTAGAGTGCCTTTCACCATGGCACAGCCCCATCCAAAAGGAAAATGGAAAAAAAAAAGTGGAAAACTGAAGGGTTTGGGGAATGTGCTTCTCAAAAAGAATGTGACAGCTCACCTACACATCACTTCATTCTGTGTGTGTCAGGGGAGTTCATCAGAGATGTATTTGCTCATCTGTGTTAAAGAGAATTCCTTCTGTGACTGAGCAACTGTAAAGCTCAGAGTTACACAGCTGGAGGCTGAGGTGAGGAAGTGCTTCAGGTTTGGGCCGCAGGTAGGTGCCAGTTCTGTGTCTGTGGCAGTTTGGTTGTTGGAGTGAGATGTTGGGTTTCATTATTCCCGGAGCAGGGAGGAGCTGGGCACACCCGTGAGCCCTGACCGGCCCTGCAGTGGCCAGTGCTGGCCTGCCGGGCTGGCTGTTGCTTGCCACACGTTTGAGGCAGGGACTGTGGTCAGAGGAAGCAGAAAAAGCTTTCTGGAGGCTCCCAGGCAGTGGAAACATTTCTGCCTGGGTTTAGGAGAAGGGGAAAGAGCTGTGCAGATGATTATTAGGGGAGCTTGGGAGTGCAAACTGTATTTATTGGAAAGAAGCCAGCTCTTAAACAGAACTGTAAAGACCCGTGCTCTGATCAGCTTTTGAATGTGGAAAGAGCTCCCCGGTCTGAATTACAGGGCTCTGGTTAAATGATTACATGAGGTATGTTTAAAAATAGCAAATGTCTTTTATGTCCAGTCAAATAAGGTTCTTGGCAGTCAAATGAAATCTATGTTGACTTCCATCTGACAGCCAAGTGACTCAAATTCTATGTTTCCTAAAGGAAAATGGCTTTTTTATTTTTAGTTTCCGATTAATTCCATTGTAGCCTGGAACAATAAATAATCTTGTACTGGATTTTCTTTATAAAAGTAGGATCCATAACTCTGCAAGCAAGCTTTAGTTGAGCTGTTTGAAACAGGGGGGGTTTAAATGCTGTGCTAAGGCAAGTTGGAATTTGTGAGGGCTCTTTTTTCAGTGGGAAATGGTCTGTTGAATGCTTCTCTAGCATGTTCCTGTGCACTTCAGCTTGCCAGATTAACGGAGCCATTAGTAATAGCCACTCCTGCTCCTTCAGCCTGAAAGACTTGGTAAGCATGGACCTATATGTAGTTTGTATTTCTAATTAAACTTGTACTGGGATTATCTTGTATTACCAGCTACCTTCTAGAAGATTATGTTCATAAAAGGTTCATGAGTTGTTAAGTGGAAGAGATTAAAGTGATTGTTGGCGTGTTAGTAGAATTATTTGTTGCCTACGCAGCATTTGTTCATAGCTTTAATTTGCCAGTAATGGAAGACAAGTAAAATGCAAGCATCTGACTTTTAAAATCTACACTAGCTGACAAAACCAGGCCGTATTTCAGAGTGATTGCCTTTTGTATTATTATTCTTTTAATGTGATGTTTGCTTGCTCAGAAATATCGAGTGGAAGAATATTGTTTTCAGTGTTTTTGGTGCTCTTACATTCTGGTGATGCTCTTAATAGTGTGACCAGAAATGTATTTTATTAAAAAATGGAAAACCACTTAAAGCGTGGAGGGGATAAAGGAGCACAAAGAACTGATGAGCAGATGCTGGAGGAGATGGTTTCTATTATAGTGGACTTGTAAATCCTCGCTGTGTTGGTCATTTAATCAATACAGGAGAGGTGTTGGAGGGATCCTGTGCTTAGGGAGATAATGTCTTTAAACGCAGTGCTTAGGATGATTTTATGCATCCAGACCTGTTTAGAATGAGCTGTGAAATAGGTCAGGCAGCATGAAGAATACAGCGGGTGTCTGTGCTGTTATCAAACCCCATTAGCGAGTTGTGGCTGCTGAAAGGGTCCCTTTGTGGGGCTGGGGTCCCTCCGGAGCAGGGGGTGCCTGGCCCCCCTGGGCCATGAACGGTGCCTGTGTGCTGCAGCCACAATGCAGGCACAGTGGGAATAAACATCTGCTGCCTTTAATAATGGATGCCAGGCAGCCTGGGCAGCTCCAGGCTGCACTTGGTGTGTTTTACACCCAGCGAGTTAAAACAAACAGGCCAAACTTACATTGTGTGATTCTGCTGGGGAAACGGGAGCTGTTACTGAGGGATGGTCTGTGGGATGAATTTCTGTTTGCAGGTAGAGTAAACCCAGTTTCCAGCGCCTTCAGTGGCGCTGCAGGAATGTGGTGCATGTTCTGCTCTGGATGTACTGTAAAAAAAGATATTTTCCCTCTCCTTTTTACCAAGAAGCTGCCTTGCAGTTGTTTGGGTCTGTTGGCTGGTGCCCCTTGGCAGGGCTGTGCCAGAGCTGCAGCCCTGGCTCTGCCCAGCCTGGTACCCAGCTCTCCAGCGTGGGGATGCTCGAGATGATTAAGGATTCTGATGGTAATTGCTCTTTGCTTGCCAAAAATGTGTTCTGTTAACAATATGTCCAATTTCACTGCCTGTGCCCGGGGTGAGGCTGCTCTGTGCTGGCACTGCCGACGTGTGCCTGCCTGTGTTAGGGGCTGTGTCCAGGGTCTGGGTTTAACTGGAAAGTCACACAGCACTCACCATCCCCAGGCTGCTTTTTGGAACTGGGAAAACACAACTCCTGTCTGGGGCAACCTGCAAACCCAGATTTTCATGGCCAGGCTGGTGAGAAGTGCATTGCTGTGTTTTCAAACACAGCTCCTTGGATTCTCAGTGCTCCTCCAGCCAGGCAGGATATTCAGGGGAGCATCCAGTGTACAGGCCAGTCACCACATGGTGGCAATTTTCTCAGGAAAGGAATCTGTGTGGATAGAAAGCCTGAACTTCCCGTGCTCAAACATGAAGAATGCAAGTGTGCTTTAAGTTAGGATGTGAACTACATTGATGGCTCTGTTTTGCAGATGTAGTGAGTTTGAGAAGGTCCACAGATCACAGGAGACTATAGAGAAATTATCATGAGCTCTGCCCTTGAACTTAGTATTTCGTGCATGTCTAGCTGGTAAAATGCTAAATGCAATTTTTTCAATTATAAAGGCTTAGCAAGGCTTAGAGATGATTTTCTGAGATTCTAAAATATGTACTATTTAATACATAATGCAAAAGGAAAAGCTGGTTTCCTAATGTAAGAACATGAAAATGGAACCAGCTGCAACGTTATGCCACCCTGATGCGGCTTTGATGCTCCACTTTTAGCAGTGGATTAAATATTGATACCTCTTTCTGCCCCCTCACCTCCCAGTACACTGTGAAAGCTTTTGCAGTTGTTTTTAAGTGTTTAGAGAAGAGCTGGTCAAGTTTCTGTAGTTTTTCCTGCTAGATTTTTGTGAAGTATTAAGAGTTTATGTTTGTAGTTTAGGGGGAGGAATGTATGAGCAATTCTCTTCCATAAATACAGGGGTCTGTTGGTGAGCAGGAGAGCTGCAGGGCTTTGTGAGCTCCGCGTTTGTGTGGGTAAGGAGGAGCAAGATCAGACCCCAGATCAAGTAAACAGTATATGAAATTAAACTATAAAATGGAAAATAAATGTGTGATTATATCCCAAATGAAAGACAGATGTTAGGAACCCAGGGATTACAGGGCTGGTATGAAAACCATGCAAGAATCTGATGCTTGTTTGAACTGCGTATTAGCTCTCAATGTGAGTTATACCCCTCTGAAACTGCTCAGGATGCTGGGGAAAAGTTCCTGTACTGCCAGGGATTAGGAGAGTGGGGAGGTTAAGAGGAGATTTGTAAGGCTGTTGGAATATTCTGCTAGCAGTGGAAACTGTGAGTTCAGCTGGAGGAGGAGCTGCCTGGCAGGGTTACATCAGGGACAGTTCTCACCGTGTGCAGCTCCCTGTGGCCCTTGGGCTGAGCTTAGTCCATCCCCAAACATCTCAGCATCCATAAGCTGACTTGTATTTCTGACACAGATTCACTGAAGGAGCTTTCCCTGCTACCAGAGAAGCAGGAATTTCCCCACAGTTAATAGAATCATCTCAGTGAGCTAAAGGTGGCTGCAGCATTAAAACTGCAGTTGGATCAGGATCACTGAAAATGCTTCTAGGTCCTACTGTAAGCTCTGTAAAATACTTGGTGTGCTAAATTCTGATGTCTTTATTTAGTCCTTACTCTGGTGGAAATGAAGTCAGAGGCAGATGTTGCAGGACTGGTCCATACTGACCCAAATACCAGCAAGCTAAATTTATTCTTTTTATCAATTTCTGTACATTGCATTGCCTTGTCTTTTTTTCTATGCTGGAAATGGAAATTGTGCCTGACTTCCCTTGCAGGATCACATCATTGACATTCCAGGGAGGGAATGCAGTCGATATTCCCCGGTCCTAATAAAATGTGGCAGCTTTGCAGTGACAGCCCAGGATCAGCCTGCAGACTCTCACATTTGCAGCACTGCCAGAAATTCTGACCTTGTTTTTCCGGAGAGCCACGAGCCCTGCTGTGATGCTGTGGGTGATTCCTGTAGGACAGGTGGTTCCTCTCCCCCTGGCTCCAGACTCCTGGATGTTCCTGCTGGAGCAGTGGGGAGCACTCAGTGCCCGAGTTTGGGTGTTCCCCACAGTCTGGCTGCTTCTTTGCATTAACTCTCCTGTGTGCTGGGGTGTGTGAGGTGGATTTATCTGTGCCTTGCCTGCTGAAAGCTCTGCTGGGATGGAGAGGGGTGGTGCTGTGAGAAACCACTGCTCCAGAGCTGCTCTGGGAGACAGGCAAGGCAATAAAAGTGCAGCTCCATGGCAGAATGCTCTGTTCTGAAAAGCAGCACGAGGAGAGAACAGTCATATTCTGTGACAGCAGAATCAATAGGGCCTCTGTGGAAACAAATGAGAGTTTTATCTCTCCAGGCTATTGTTGAGGGCAGACTGAGGCAAATGTCTAATGGGTTCATGCTTTTGAAATCATTCTGTAACTGTAAGGGAGAGGAACACGCTTTTAAAAATGGAGTGAGCAATTATGAAAAGGAGGTTACTCTGCACTCCTGGAAATGGTGTTTAGTCGGGGCTGGGTGTTGGATGTTTGAAGCAGCACTGGGCAGGAGCAGTCACAGCTGCCCAGAGTGGCTCTGTGTGTTTACCCTGGTGTGGCTGGATTGGTGTGCTTGTGAAACTTGGATTCTGTGCTCAGGAGAACCTGTGAGGAGAGGCAGAACCCCTGGGAATCCCCCTGCAATTATAACCTCAGAGAAACAGGAGGATTTGGCAGCATCCCTGGGTGCTGGCATTCAGCTTGTCCCCCAGGATGGCTCTGAGGAGTGTGTGACTCTCAGGGTGCTGATCAGCCCTGAACGTGCTGTTCTGCAGCTCTGCCATCATTGCTGACTGCAGAGATGCCCATAAATGCTTGGGAACAGGAATGGGAACATGGATTACTCACAGGAACGCTGTGGTCCATGGGAGCAGGGAGGAATGGGCTGCTCTGAGCCTTTCCTGCTGCAAAGCAGAGGAACAAATGATTTGAGAACACAGCATTGACATGCACAAAGTGTTACCATAAGCTGCACTGGGGTATTGGGAAGCTGTGATGCTTCTGCCAGCTCATGAAGTTCTTGGGTTGTGGGGTTTTTGATAGAAAACTGGGAATGGGGGGATGCTCTGTGTTTGTTTTTGATAAAACAACTGCATAATGGGGCGTTTTGGCCGGGCACACAGCTCACTTTCACTTGGGAAGGAAGAGCGAGAAATTCCAGCTGGAATTTCTTGTTTATACAACACATGTGCTGGGGCTCTTGCCTCCTCCTTACATGTGTGTATGTATATATATATATATATATATATATATATATATATGCGCACACATATATATAGCTGTGGTGCTGATTATGCAAACAAGGAGAGATGAGCACTCACTGGATTGCCAGGGTTGTTTGAGCTTCAGCAATTTATTCAAACTTAGTAATTTCATGTGAGATGGGAGATGTTTGCTTTGGCTGCTCGCCAAGTTTGAAACTTACTTGTTTTGTTTTTAAGACACTTGGAGTGCCAAAAGCCTTTGTTACATCCTCACTTCTGTTACTGGAGTGGGAACCAGGAAAGAAAAATGCCTTTTTTTTTTTTTTTTTTAATGTGAAAGAATAGCCTGAGTTTCAGAAATACTAAGCTGAAGTGATTTTTTTCTCCCCCTTTTACCTTGTCAAATTAACATGATTGCATGTTTCACTTTTTATGCTAAGGAGTTTCTGATCTTCAAAGACCATTTTCAAAAAGACATGCTGGTTCAGCCAAGGAGACTAATATTTTAGAAGGAATATTACCAGTAATAAAAAGACAGAGTTATGATAGTTTGCATTAATTTTAATAACTTTTTGTGCAGCTCTCGAATCGAGATGTGAGAACTTAAAGGGAGGCAGTTCTTGCTTGGCCTGCAGTGCGTTTGTTCCTGCATTATCTCACTCAGACATGGAAAAGGCTGCAGGGAGCCTGGGGGGGCTCCTGGGGGGTCACTTCAGGATCCCTGGGCAGCAGTGGCACCATCCTGTGTCCCCCTGGTCAGCTCTGCCCTTCAGATGGGACAGCACAAAAATTCTTTTGGATTTCAGGAGCAGCTGGGTTAGCAGAGGGTAAAACAGTAATGTGCTCTGTGCTGCCTGAATTCTCAGTGTTAGTAATTAGCTGTGCAAGTCGATTCCTTTAAAACAGTGCGGTCAAAAATACCAGTTCAATATCCACACGGTGTGTGTTTTCCAAAGAGATGTAAAATCAGAAACACTTTAAATGTGGGGTGTACGTAGAATATCTAATGAGTCCCTGTGAAATGTCAGATCTCATTTATCATGGTAACCATCAATAATGCACCAGATGTTTTGACTGCATTTGGTTTTGTATTAAATTAAACATAGGCAGGGGTGCCTGAAGTTCATCATTAATGCTGCCAAGGCTGCTGCTGTGACAGCCACTCTGTGTTCTGGGGGTTTGGTGCTGCTGGTGGCTCTGGGTGTGACCTGTGTGTTCGGAGGTGCCTTGCTTGTAGTAAAGAATGGCTCTGAAATTGGTTGTCTTCATTCAGCTGAGCTCATACTCAAGTTAAAACTGCTTTGAACCGATTTTTTTTTTCTTCCATCCTGTCAATCAGGTCTTACATTATTAGTTTAGTGAGTAATTACATTCACTGTTTGCATTTTCCTCGCTGAGATGGAGGCAAGGTTCTAAATGGTAATAATTAGACATGATACCTGTGTTGCGAGGTAAGCAGGAAACTTCAAATGCCTGGGATGTTGTAGTTAATGGCACCTCTGTGTGGGCTGCAGCCCCCTGGGGTTTGGGAGCTGGGAGGGATGCACTCACTGGGGAGGGATGCACTCACTGGGGATTGATTCTGCTGCTCAGAGCTGGCCTCAGCCCTGCCCTGGCTGCTGGGGGGACAAGGACATCTGTCCTGACTCTGAGCCACGTGTGGGAGCACAGGGTAATTAAGTCGGCAAACCTTGGAGATCCAGCATCCCCTCCCTCTGTCCTTAGAAAATCAGCTACATCACTGAAACAAGACTTGAAAAGCGTGCTCTGAAGCCAGAATAAACACCCTGAAATTTTTATCATAATGTTGCTTTTAAAAGTCCTAAATGTCCTCTATTTAAAATGAAATTCTTTTGTATTAACCTGCTTTCATATGCTAGCTTTCACCAGACTGCAGAATTGCCTGATTTGACTTTCTAATGGAACTGTAATGAATCTTCTGGGAAATGGAGCGATTGAGTGCATACACTGTGCAACTCCATTGTGAGACACCCTGTTAGATCTGCTGGATTCCTGATTTTATTTTTTCTGAGGGGTGGGGTGTCCCTGTCAGGTATTCAGATCGAAACCAAATGCATTCTCCAGGGGGCTTGGGGAGCTCAGGCACTCCAGTGGGGAACATTGCCTTGATTAAATCTGTTTGCAGCATCACACACACAAATAGGCTGGGTGATGGTGGCACAGTTAGATTAAATTCAAAGGCGTGCATTTGGAGAGAAAAGAATAAAGATGAAATTTATTGGCAGATACCCGTGTAGCTCCTTTGAATACCTACAGGACAGATTATTTTTAAAAATGTATCAAAGTGCACACAAAACTCTGCATAGGGAGTGTATTTTTGTGTTAAAATGCTGCCTTATTCTGCAGCTGTACTTGCAGTGTCTGCCTTGTGAACAAAACGAGCCTTTGAAGAATATTGCATATATGATATGTGAAAGGGAGGGGAGAACCCGAGTATCCAGTGCTCAGCTTGGCACCCAACAGCCATTCCTTTCATACTTTGATTTCAGGGCCAAAATGCCCATTTTTTGCACTCTTTGCAGTCTGCTCCAGGGAAGGCCATACCCAATTCTTTTGTGTCTTGCCTGTCTTAATACCTTTTAAAGTGATATATGTAGTCCTGGGGTTTTTAGTTCCTGTGTCTTTGGGCTTTCAGTTTCTTTTTGCCATTTCTCCATGGATTTTTTCAAGTTTACAAAATACTGGGAGTACCATTCAGCTTAGATCTGGTACTTCAAAAGGCCATACTTGAGACAAAAACTGTCCAGCCCACCTGGGGCTTGTTGGCTGTTTCCGGTGTGTGGAAATCCCATTTCCAGAGCAGTGCTGGGTGGAATCTCCTGCACATCTCTGTGGTGGCTTTGGGAATGGGGTCAGGATACAGCCTCCAGCAGGGAGGACAGGAAATACTGGCAGCTGGAACTTAAGGCAGCAAAATAATAGAAGAAAATTATCTGTAAGTGCCAACTTCCAGCTTGGTGGCTGATACAGCTTCTCCTGGGAGGTCAGTGCTGCTTAAAGGGGGATTTCCCACTGCATATTCACCTGATAAGGGCTGATCTGTTCATTCAGAGCAGCTCTGTGCAGTGCCCTTTTCCTGAAAGTAATGGAAATTGCTGTGAATAAAACTAGACACCGTTTATATATCTATGGGGAAAAAAAATCAATATTTTCTTTGGGATCTGATGTTGAGTCCACTTAAATCTGTTTAACTTCAAAATGCAGGTAGTATATTGTAAGATGAAGACAGATAAGTACAAAGCAGGTTCTCAAGCCTTGGAGAATGTTAAAAATTATATATTCTTCCTGCAGATAACCTTTTTCTTCTGTCAGCTGAGTTGGGCAATTGAAATAAAGGCTGGAGTTGCACAGAAAAGATGTTCTGTGGGCTTATCTCCAAATTGTGTCAGCGTTTTCTGCTCCCCCCTCTCCCCTGCCTGCTTTCCTTCCATATCAAATGTAATTCCTTAAATCCATTGTAGTAGGTGGATTCACATGTGTGTGAGAGGAGTTGTGGGCACGCCAGCCTTTGGTCAGGGTGTTGGGGACAGGTTTGGGGACAGATCTGGGGACACAGCAGGAGCAGGGCTGCCACCCCTGTGTCCCCAGCGCACTGCCCATGTCCTGGGTGGCCAGCGTCCCTCGCGTGTGGCTGCCGTTCCCTGCCAGCTGTTGCCATTTTGCATTCTGTTTTTGTAATCAGCCTCCCTAAAATGGCTTTATTGTTGGCTGATCAGGTGTATCCTGCCATAAATAAAACATTGGCAGTAATTGGCTGTGACAGCTCCGCCGCTGCCGCCCCGAGCCCCGGCCCCTCTCCCCGGGGTAATTGGCTTTGACGGGTTCTGGGAGCTGCAATAATGCTGATCCATGAGCCTGTGTGAGCTGCATAATGCCTCGAGGATTTTGTACCCATCAATATGTCCTCAGCTTGAATCATTTTTTTCATACTTTTTCCGTGGCAGTTTATTAAAAGGAATGCTTGCTGCATTTACTGTGTGTTTGGTATCTACACAGCCTCAGCTGTCATGGCAGATGAAAACACCATCCTGCAATTCCAAACGCTCCTGTGTGCCTGCTGCTGATACAAAGAAAACCCCCCTGCCATTGCCCAGAGACACTTGCAGCTCGAGTCTCTCCTTTCTGTAGGTACATTGATGGTTTGGAATGATCCCTGATAATAAAACACGATAATCTGTTGGCAAGAGCGCAACTGCTTTTGTTTGCAAAACTTAATAAGCTGTGAGACAAACACAGAAATATGCAAAGGCAGAGCTCTACGTGCTAAGTGAGGCCTGACAGTTTCGGTTCTAACCACAGCTGAAGGCGTGCTGACTTGTTTGCTACCTTGGGTAATAACTCAGATTTCTTTTGTGGTGTCTGGTGGAAAAAAAAAAATCAAAATCTTGTATTTGCTGCTATTGGATCACACTTGATCTTATTAGGGCATTCTGAGAAATGTAAATGGCAGCAAATCCAACTCGGTTGGATCCTAATCAGCTGCAACACCAAAGTTATTGGGTTCTTAACCAGAATTGGCACATAGAGCTGAAATTCATTAAAAGCAGTTCTTAAAGTGGGATTAGTTTTTCTCGGTTACAATTATTGCTGGCTGGCTCATCACGGAGAGCAGAATTTCTGTGGGTGAAGTGTGCCCAGAGTAATTCACTGTCTCAACAGGAGTCGTGACTCTTTGGGGAGGAAGTTTGTATAAATATCCCTGTAAACTTTGCTCCCTGACAAGCTTAGGGCTCTCTGCTTAGGGAATAATTTCTAAAGGATTCTAGGAGTGCTTCAGGAGCCACTCCAGAGCAGAGCAGTCTGCAGTGGCTGAGAAGAAGGTATTTCTGCTCCTGAGGAAGGTATTTCTGCTCCTGAAGAAGATTTTTATTTTTTAAGTGTGCTGATTTTGACATGGGTTATGGGTTTGCAGTCGTGCAGCACCACAGCGCTGATGACTCTTGTGGGGAAATAGCAGATAACTCCTAGTGGGATAATCTGCATCTTTATTTTTGGAAACAAAGCCCTTCCCAGAGAAACAAACCCTCTGCTTTCGTTATGTCATTGTGGGGATGTCTGGCAAAGTTTTAGCTTCTTGTTTCATGGACTCAGCTGTGTCTTGGTACTGGAAATAAAAGTTGGCTGTTTAATTATGTGCTACAGAGAGGAGGTGGATGATCAATGCCTATTCACTTTGGGTTCCAGCTTTCCGTGACTACAAAAAATGTTTCCTACTCAGCTCATACTTTGTTTTTATAATTGTTTGTGTCTTGAACCTTCAGGCAAAACCCTGAAGCAAAGTATTCCTCACTCTGTGTTCCTTCCACTGGTGTTTTGGAGGAAAAGGTACTGAAATGTCATTCTTTCCACTAGGTGAGCTCACAGTGCAAATAAAATTTGAGAATGGGATTTCCTTTATTTTTGGTAGATTATCTCCCCTGAAAATTACAGTAATCACTTGGGTACAAGCTTTTCTGAGGCAGAAAAAAACAGTTTCAGGAGCTCACTTCTGCATTCAGAAGTACGTAGAAACCAGAATGTGGCAGGGTAGTGATGGAATCCCTTTTCAGCTTGTGTGCACTGTGAGCACTCATTCTGTCCCTCTGGCCACTGCAGATTATTTGCTGTGTTCCTGGTAAACCTGAGTTTGAGAGCATAAGGATATTTCCAACCATTCAGCCTCTTCTGTAGTCTGGCATTTTTATCCACCCCATCCCAGGAACCAAAACCAGGGAAGATCAGTTTGTCAGATATACCCAGCAAAGTCTTAGGAATTAAAAATAGCAAGATGCAATTACAGGCTAATTGATGAATGTAATTAGATGTAGATTTGACCAAAACTAGGTTCTGCAGCATTAGCAATTTAATTACAAAATGCCTTGTGATTGTAAAACTAGCAAGAAATACTTTGCTGGTAGCTGTAGCTGCTCTTTCACATCCTGTTTTTCACAAAATCAGCTTTAGGAGCCATCGTATGAGCAAGTGAAATATGTGAATTTGCATCAGAGTGAGTCTTGCTCTGGAAACTTAAGCACAGAAATTGCTTACACAATTTAAACTTCAGGAAGGTGTGGCTTTGGTCTCCTCCTCTCACCGGGGCAGCAGTGTGAGTCCCAGGACTCAGTTCAGGAGCTGAGCCTGCCCAGGTAATTTTTTAAAAGCTGTTTCTAAGCTCATCTTTATTGGCTTAACTAAACCCCTTGGCTTGGAACTTGGATTTCAGCGTTGGTGTGGCTGAAAACCTTTGTACATGGGAGGAGGATGGTGTGTGGTGGGTGCAGAGCAGTCCCTGCCCTGTGCTGGTTGGGGGTTTGATTGCTTTTGTTTATTACCAGTGTTTTGGAAAGGCCTCGTGAAGCCCCTGTTGGCTCTCAGTGAGGTTTCAGAGGCTGCCAAAGGTGGATTTTTGGAGCAGCCTGTGCTTGGTGTGCTGTGCTGCTGCTCTCCTGGCCTGGGGCAGGTGGGACACAGGAGGGGACAGCAGTGGGAGCTGTCCAGCTGCTCACAGCTGGGACAGGAGCACAAGGGGAGATGCTGCTCTGGCATTATTATGGAATAGTGTCAGCAAAGGGCACAGTCCTGCTGAGCCCCTGGGAAAGCCCCACAATCTCGTTAGCAGCCACTGTGCACCCCAAAGAGGATTGCACTGGTCCATAGGGCATCTTCTCATTGCTCTCCAAAGGAGATTGATTTATTTGTCAGGTGTGGGAACGACAAAACACAAAACTTGAGTTAACTTATTCTCTTAATAAAATGTACATTTCATGTAACACTTGAGATGTGCTCTTCTAAATAACCTTATAATGATCTACAAGCTTACCTTGCCTTAAGAAGATTAAGGAATTAATGTCAAATTATAGACACAACTGCAAATAGTACTTGTTGTGTTCAGTGTGCAGGAGGGGTAGACACTTGATAAACATGAAAGATATTTTTAAATTATTTGTTTTCTTAGAGGAAGAATCACAGGTGCTAGGATAATTTATTGTTGTGAGGGGAGGAGATGCCCTGGCCAGGGACACTGTTGTGTTCTGGGAGGTTTGGCTGAGGATCCAGGCAGAGCTGCTCAGCAGCTGAAGGTGTCAGCTCAGCTCTGCATCAGCCAGTTGCTGTGTCAGCACAGGCTGCGGGATCACAGCCCCACAGTCAGTGCTCGTGTGTGCAGGGTGAGTTTTGGGTGAGACAATGACAAAATGCCTAAGAAGATTGTCTGTGTTACATAATGCTAATGGAATTATGGTTGGATAAACACATTAATATAAGGGAGGGAGAAGATGCCCAGACTTTAGCTGTGGGAGGCATCAGTGTTGCTGCTGAAAGCCATGGCATAATTTCTGGAAATGGTTTTAAGTTCAGTGTAGCTGGTTAAAAATAACATGTAATAAGTTTTCCTTTTCTGAGCTGTAAATGGCTTACCTTAATCTTTCTATTTTGGTCAAGTGAAAGGGAAATGAGGTCTGAAGAATTGCTCTTTAGCAAAAGATGTGAGAGCCACCAAGATTACTGCTCTGTCAGTGGAATTGCAGGTAATTTTTGTTAGGTGCACAGCAGTTTGCTCACGTTCAGAATCAGAGCAGGGGGGTTACAGAGAGAATGGGTTCTGCTAAAACAGGGGCTGCACATTAATCCTTTTCGGGAAGAGTCTGTACTGAGGTTTGGAGATGTCAGAGGCTCTAGGTTTGCCTTTCAATAGATGAGGTTTTAGTTACTGTGCTTCATTCTTGGTTGATGTTCTAAGGCAAAGAAACTTGCGAGAAGGCTTGAGCTTAAAACTTCACATTGCTTCTTGCACTGAGCGTTGTAGAACTGCAGGTTCTGTGAGCAGGAAGTCTGGGAGATCCCTTGGCTGGCTGTGACACTTAATTTGGCCTTAAAAGCTGTGATTCTCTTGCAGCAAGGATCTCTGAGGAAGGCAGTCTGTGTTGGAAGTGTGCTCTATCCTTTTTGTACATCAGTCTTTCCGCCTGTTTGTGTTGCCAAGAATTTTTCTGACCTTTTCCAAATCCTTATTTTCCTGGCAGTGACTTTGTGTTGAAGAGACAAATTATTTTCTTCTGCCTCTTTGGCTTTATGTTGAACTTGTTTAAATATTAAATAATTTTATTTAAACTCCTCATTTCCCCTGTGATTTACTTTAAAGGAATGGCAGTTTGGAGGTAGCCCCGAGCTCTCACAGCCCTCAGAGTTCTGCCTGAGTCCAGAGGAGATCCTCAGGAGAGGTCTCTGAGTCCCCTCAGATGAAGGATGAGCGTCCTCACAATTCTCATCAGATGAGAAGGATAATTGTAGATTTTCTGAAGCACAGGACAGGTTCAGGTCTGAGGGGTGAGCTGACCTTGTGTGTTCCCTGCCTTCTTGTGGCCCTGAGTGAGGATGAGGGTGGTGGGATGAAGGAACAGCATTGCCCCTTGTTTCAGGATTGCCTGTGCAGCTCCCTGGGAACTGCTGGGGTTGTGTAACTTGTTCTGTGTCCTCAGCCAGCTCTTGGAGTGTGCCTGATTTGGGGGATAAAACCAAAAAGACATCATTACATTCTGCACTCTGGTTTTTCTCTGGTCCTTCTCCTCCTAAGGGCTGGGATTTGGAAGAAATGAATCCCTAATAATTGAACTGATTAATAGTTCCTGATTAGAGGCTCTCTGCCCAGCTCCTCCTGTCACTGTTATCTTTTAGATGTACCTGCTTGAAGCAAAAAGTTTACAGTCAATGAGTGAGAACTTAATGACACATTTGCAGTTACCCTCATTTGAGGTTGAAATGGGTCTTTTGGTCATAGTTTGATAACTAAGTGGATGCTAATTAACTGAAATCCTATGCCTCAAAATCTTTCACTTACAAATAATTAAAAATTCCAGTTCAAGGATGGCTCCTGCAATCCATGCTCTGCCTGATATAAAAAATCCGGGAGACAGAAAAGCTTCTTTATTCACTTGAGTGAAAGGTGCATGTGAAGTTTTGGAAAACAGAGCTGAGTCTTTATTCAGGATGAGGTGGTTCATTCTCCTCCGGCTGGGAAACAGTGCCTTATTTTTAATAGCTTTGTGCTTTGATCAGAGGTGGTGTCTAATTTTGTTATCAGCACACGGATGGGACTTCAGGGAGAGCAGAGATGAATGTACCCTGGGTGTAAATTTAGAAAATACGTTTATTCCCTAAAGCATGCAGAGTGCTGCTGAGTTTCCCGAGATGCAAAGGTAAAATATTGCTGATTTCAGAGCTCTGCAGGGAGCAGGGCCGGGCTGGGTGCGAGGGGACCCCGATGGTGTCAGGGATGAGGAGTTGGCTCTAGAGGGTGCTCTGAACCAAGGCAGCGTCTCCTTCCCCTCTTGAACAGCCACTGGTGACGTTTTGCTGGAGAAAAACAATAAAAATGGCTCTGCCTCCCTCCTGCCCTCCTCCCCGAGCACATGGGCTCGCTCTTTATTGGAAACCTGAATATTAGTTTGGCCTGGAGAGTTTTTCTGCAAGATGCTGCTTAATTATTTAGCTCTAGGGGGATTCCTGCACTGTGAGCTCTAACATCCTTCGTGTGTTCTCATGCTGATTTAAATAATTTGGATGTTTAAGTATCTTTGGAGGTCTTTAGAGAACATAAATAAAAGGATGAATGGTTCAGACTTGATGGCATTTTCTCCCTTTCTTGGACAGGAGGTGAATCACTGCATTTTTGCCTCAATATATTAATAGAGAAAGAAGCAGTGTCTTGACCTGCTGTGATTTTTAATATCCCTTTCTAGCAGCCAGTAATAACTGGTAGTAAAACATGTAATAACAGACAAATTCCACAGTGAGGTTTCACACAGGGGTTTTTTTTTTGCTGTTGGCTGTAAGTGTCTGTGTGACACTTTCATCTTTTCCTTTCATTTTCCAGTCCTGTGACCCTGCCCCAGATGTCCTTGGGAGGGAATTTCCTGGGCTCTGTAAAGCCTCCAGGTGCTGATGGTGCTCAGGGCTGCCTCCAGCACAGGCTGACTCCCAGGTCTCTAATTCAGCTTGAGTTTTAATTGATTTTTCCTCCAAGCATGGCAATTGTTTCCTTGATGCCAAGAAAAAGTTTAAAGCTGGAGTTTTTGGCCAGGGAATATTTACATCTGCAAGTGTCACGTCTGTGCAGATCTCTTGTCTCTGTGCTGGTTTTGGCAGGGCTGTTGCTGTTCTTTTCTGGCTTAAAGAAAGCCTTGAGTGCCAGCAGTGACAGTTAAAAACGGGGGACCTTGAGTGCCAATTGTGGGGACAGTTAAAAACGGGGGACTGTGCTTGTTTGGGCTCCCCTTTTCTGTTCCACTGCTGGTTCTTTGTGTTTTTCCTCTGAAAGAATGTAACTGTTTCCCCCTGAATATGCAGTTGGGTAATAGAAATCTCGTAATTTTTACCTCTGACTTGAGTGGTTATGAGGACAGTAATTGTTTCAGCCTGATGGAGATTAAAACTTGTCTCCCATGTCAGTTATTAAATGTGGAAATAGCTGCAGGGTGTGGAATAAAATATTTGATTTACAGTGCAGCCCTGTGAAAGGCTGTAACACAAGAGCTGTATGGATTTGTTTGGTATAAAAGCTTCATTTGAGAGGAGAGGCAGCAGCCTCTGACCATTTCTGGTTGAGATTTCTATTTTAGTAGGTGGGAGCCCAGTGTGGTGATTTGTGTGGTGGGATGATGGTAATTCTGAGCTGGAAGATGAGTTGTCTGTAATTCTGAGCCTCTCAGTGCTCCAGCTTCTTATCAGCAGAGTTAACTGGGGCTGAGCTGTCTGTAATTCATGGAGTTTTCCTGTTCCTGAGTTAAAGGTTAAAGTTATTACAAGCATGTGTGTGAGCTGTTGCTGGCATTGCACAGTGCTCTGGATGCTTGCACATTATTGCTGTGGACATATTTTTCTACTTAACGTGGTGAGCAGTTGTTTAATTGGAAAAGCTGTTACTTCTCTTGATCCTGAGCACAGTAAAAATCAATGTCTTCTCTGCAGTCTGAACTAATAGGAATCAAACTCATTGAAGGATGAAAATGGTTTGATCAACAGAGAGATGTCTTAAAGGTTATTTAAAAAACAAAAGCAGCCACCAAGCCCACAAACAAACCACAGAGCCCAGCCCAGGTCTGGAACGGGGTGCTTGCCACCTTCAGCTGGACTGACAAGGGAAGGGAGGAAAGTTTCCATCTGTCCTGGATGGAAGGATATTCTTGGGAGCCATTTCATTTCAAAGCCTTTCCTTTAAACACCACTTGTCTGTATCTTCAGCCTTTGTATGAACTGACAAAAATGAGGTCTAATGATGGGTTTCTTTGTAGTGGGAGCCATGAAAGGGACTTTGTCTTTTCATTCCAAGAACTGAATCTAAGGCCATTGTCAGCCTTGTTCTTGACCTCATTTGTCCAGCAAGCTCTGCTTATTTCAGATACATTTCAAATTCAGTTTCCTGGCTGGCTCCTGGTACCCCAGAGGGGAGATTTCCTTCAGAAGGGAGTGGAGAGGAGTGACAGCTGCATGTTTACATGCATGTGAAGTTACACAGACGTGTGCTGCACCAGAGAAGTGATTTCAGAGTTTCCTCCTGGAACTTGATGGCTGAAGGTAATAAAGGGTGAAATGGGCAACCTGGCGTGTGTTCTGTGACTGCTCAATGCTGATTCTGTGAAACTGGAACAAAGTGTAACCTTTAAATGGTGTTTTTACCTCTTGATGTGCCACGCCAGCGTGTTCAGATCCTAAAAAGCAAAGCAGCAGATCTCATTTCAGGAGGAAGTTGCCTGCCAAGCTTTACTACAAGTCTTAGGAATGGATTGTTAACGAGCTCGTGATGTGACATGTATACTTCTTTCTGATAAAACATTAGCATGGAAATCGAGCAGTTCTGTCATTCACCTTTCCAAACCCCGGCAGAGAGCTCAGAAAGGGAGGGAGCAGCACTCAGAACTGGGAAGGTGCTGTGGTTTGTTCTGGGAATCACAAGTTGGGATCTGCCTGAGCCCCCCTTTCTGGGTCCCTGTGCCCTTTCCATGCTGGCTCAGTTGTTCCCTGGTCCATGGCTCAGTCCATGGGGGCTGGGCACACTCAGGGGTTTCCTGGGATGCCACTGAGCTCTGTGCTTTGTGGATTTCTGTGATTTCTGTGCTTTGTGGACTCTCCCCCAGTGCTCTCAGTGGGGCTACTAGCAGCACTGACATTGCATTTCCAGTTGCAAACCCAGTTGCAATGCCCTGGCAGCTCCCTGCAGCCCGGGCACAGCTCGGGCCCCTCTTGTTCAAGGGGTTTGCAGTGTCTGCTGCCTCTGAAGCTGTTTGTTGTTACGTGGGGAATTGTCTCACATCCTCTGGAACCCCTGCTCCAGGAGGATTTGTTTTTCCTGTGGGTTTCATGCAGGACTTCCTTAATGAGTATTTGTTTTCTGAACCGACCCTGTGTGTGTTTCAGGGCTGGGTTTGCAGTCTGCAGGAGGGGATTTCATCCCACATGTAATGCCTGGGACATGGATTATACGGGGGGAATGGCACTCTGGGATTTCACAGCTTTCTGCAAGGACTTCCAGGGAAATTCCACTGAATCCTCTCACACATCCTCACTGCTAGGATGCCTTGCAATTATTTGGTTGCCTCATGCTGGTGGGGGTTATGTATTTGAAGTTTTTGCCTTTTTAGCTCCATATCACAAGAAGCTAAATAGAACACCTGGGATGCCTTTTATGTTGAATTCTTTAATAGGCCACTGAAGGAACTGTGTAAAGGCAGAACTGATGTGTTGCAGGTTTAGCCTTCCTAAAAATACTGAATTTAAACATTCCTGTAGTAGCTGAGGTACACGTGAAACCAACATAAATGGAGTTAAGACTATTGTGTGTTTTACTTGAGAATTTGAAGGAAGTTCAGAGTCAGAACACAGCCATGAGAATTGGATTCTTAAGCCTTCAATGTGATTCTGTTGTTTTGTGTTGGATACTGACATAAAACGTGCATTGTGTTGACAAGCAGCTCGGAGCTGATTTCTGCTGAAATATACAGCAGGATCCTTTCCTTCTGAGAGTGTTTGCTAAGTTGGTGTAAGCCCTGCTTAGCTATTGCCACCTCCTCATCTCCAGCATGAGCAACATTGTGAAACTCATTTTGAAAAGCTTTTTTGGCTGTTAATTGGTTGATAGCAGCTATCAAAAATCTGCTGCTTCCTTTCAGTTGACTCAAAGTTCCTGTGTAGGTGGCTGCAGACTGAGTGCTGTGTGAAACACAGCCCTGCACCAGTAAATCCCTGTCTGCTGGAGAAAAAACAAATCAAAACGAGTCCAGCAAACTGCTAAAATAATAATGCTTCCTGTGGGAGTGAAGCTGGCTTGTTTGCTTACTCGTGGAAGCTGTGGAGGGAAGAGAAGAGGGATAAAAGGAGAATTATTCCATGATTTGGGGGTTCTGGGAGGTGTGGAGGAGCAGTGCCTGGATTAGTGCCCTCCCCTGAGTGCCCTGTGCTGTGACTTTGGGAAGTGGAGTTCCTTCCTCCTGGAACTGAGCAGGACCTGAGTGCTTTCAGGCTGTTGATATTGTCTCAAGATTACACTGGAAACTTCCTGTTTTTAGAGCTTTATCTCCCTGTCTGGAGGGAGAGGTTATTCTAGGTACGGGCACATCCTGTGGTTGTTGTCACTTGTAAAAAAAAAAAAAAAATCTTTTGAATTTTCAGAGGCCTTTGAATGTGTGAGTGATTACTGCTCCAAAAGCTGAGCTGCAGCCTCAGTTCCCGTCCCCTCTGTGATCTCAATAAAAGGCTGTAAATCCATTGCAAATGTTCCATCTCTGTTAGTTGCATTGCTGAGTGGAGGAATCCCCTGGTGGAGGATCAGGCTGGCTCTGGAAGGAAGATTGCAGAGGAAGCATTTGGGAGTCATTTCCTTCAGTGAGTGCGAGCTTGTTTTATGCTAGAACAGTTTAAACATTCCACAGGCTCTTGATGGAGGTATCAAGTTTTCCATTCCCAGAGTTACTCTTAGTTTAAACTGGAGGGAAGAACAGGCAAACTCCCATTGTTTTACAGCTGCTTTGATAGAGCTGGAAAAGATGCATGTGCTCAGTTCTTCCTTCCCTCCTTTGGCTTCACCCCTCCCACACACATTTAACTATTGAGAATTTTATTTTGTTTGCTTTTTTATATTCATCTGAGAACAAAGAGCTTCTTGTTTGTTTTAATCCATTTGTCACATTTTCAAGTATGTAAATTTTTTCTTTTAAATGACTTTTTTGGACAAATATTTAGATTTTTTTTTGTTCTATGTAAGATAATACATTCTAAAAGGACTTGTGTGCATTCCTTTGTGTTAAATTCAAGAAGCTGCTGAACAGGTTGGTGTCTTGCCCTAAGTACCACAAAATCTGGCAGACACACTGCATTTTGTTTTAATATTCTTGGCTTACAGTTTACCATTCTGTAATCTGGAATTTCCCAGGGCAGGGATTTTTTTTACAGAAACACTTTTGAATTTAAGTGTTGGTCCCTACAGAGAAGAGGAAACAAACCAGATGAGAAGTACCAGAACAAAAAAAAAAAAAAAAAAAAAAAAAAAAGGTTTTCCCCCTTCTGTCTTCCCAGAAAAATCATCCTGTACTTCTGGCTGAATTTTACCCTCTTTGAGGTGCAGCTATCTGCGATCATTGCCCTAGAACTGGGTTTTAACCCTGCTGTGTCCCCTTCTCTGCCTCAAATTTGCTTCTGCTTGGCCACAGGGGTTCCTGTCCTGGCAGAGTTCAGGAGGGTCTGGAGTCAGGGTTTCAGGATGATTTGGGGTCTGGGGTTTCCATCCTGGCAGAGCTGGGTGTTCAGGAGGGTTTGGGGTCAGGGTTTCAGGATGATTTGGGGTTTGGGGTTCCTGTCCTGGCAGAGCTGTGTATTCAGGGGGCAGAGCAGGCAGCAGGGGCTGGGCTCGCACTGCTGGGAGCACCCATTTCATTGTATGGGCACCTGAGAGTGAGCTCAGACAGGGCTGGGCTCTTTCTTGTTGGGCTGTGGTTGGTTTTTTGGGGTTTTTCTGGTATTTTTGGTTGGTTTGTTTTCCCCAGCACTTCCTAAGCCAGGCCTTCCTGTAAAACCCTGCTTTTCTCAGTGTTATCATGTGAATTGCCTGGTGTTCACAGCTCCCTGGGGGAGCCACTGTTGCTGTTTGATGCCGGCTGTGACAGAAAGGCAGGGAGCAGCCAGGGTGCTGTGTGTGCTCAGACAGCCCAGGGATTATCCCAGGCACACCCAGAGTGCAGGGAGGCACCACTGGCGTCCTGTCCCCTTCTCAGGGACGCTTTGCCTGTGCCAGGGGCACTTTGGGGCTGTGTCACAGCTCCCAGGCTGAGGGGCAGGCAGTCCCGGGCAGCTTTTCCCTCCTCACAAGCAGCAGTGAGCACAGGTGTGGGCATTGAGCTGGGTTTATTTCTGTGCCAGCCTTTGGTTGTGTTTGTGCTTTGAGCTGAGCTGTGTGCTCAGCTGGGCTCTGTCAGGGGTGACCCTGCAGGGCTGCACTGGGCAGTTGGTGGCAGTTGCTGGTGGCAGTTACAGGAGGGCTTTGCCTGCAATTCTGGGGCCAGGGGTCGTTAAGAAGAGGCTGAAGTTCCTCAGATGTTCTGTGAGCCCAGAGTGGTGCTGTGGTGCTGGAGTTTAACAGGACCTGTGAGGACTTAGGGCTTGGCCAGAGGTCACTGGAACATCCTGAGCACCGGGTGAGTACAGGGAGGGAGCCACAGTTCCTGAGCCATAAAAGGTGTGACAGTGCTGGTAATTCTGTTTAACAGGGAAACCTCACCCCTGCCAAACAAAACCTAACCCAGCAAACAAAAACAAGCTCTGAAGGTCCTTGGTCTGTAAGGGTACAGGTTCCTTTTGGGGATTGGAGCGAGGCAAGGAGATGGCTCATGCCAATGCCAGCAATTTCACTGTGAATGGCATTAACCCTTGGCACGCTGGTTTGTGAGGAGTGCTCTGTGGTGCAGTGGAAGTGGCCGTTGGCTGTTCAGCTGTGAGCTGAGTTTACAGCTGAATTTAAAGCAGTTTACAGCAGAGTTTACAGCCTCCCTGGGCTGGGAGAGCAGCACCAAATGGCCTTTGGGTTGTGCTGGGGCAGGAGCAGCAGTGCCCTGGCTCTCCTCCTCTCCCAGGCTGTGTTCAGCAGCGTGGAGGTGCAGCCTGCTGGAGCTGTGGAGCAGGGGCTGCCTTGGTGCTGTGGCTGCCACAGCTCAGAGCAGGTTTCCTGTGGGTGTCACAGATCTGCAAGTGCAGGCACGGCTCCTGCTGCGAGCGGATTTGAAGCAGTGTGCGTGTAGACAGCAGTAACTGGCTTGTCAGGAGCTGGGGATCAGTTCCTCTCGCTGTTTGTGCCAAGAAAACTGCATTATTTACAGGAACAGAGCCTCACCTCTCACCTGACCAAAGGTTTTGTGTCTAGATAGAGCCAGGTGCTTTGATGTCCAAGTGCAAACAATCAGAAATGGGTTACAGACCCTCAGTGCTGCTGTGGAGCAGAGGGAGGTGACCTTTCCTGCTGGCAGCCCAGCCAGCCATTCCTCTCCCCTGCTGAGAGATCTCCAGGTGACCCCTGGAATTCTCCAGCTCACTTTCAGTTTAAGCTGCCTCTGTGTCAGGTTTTGTTTTACTGGGGATTTTGGCTGGGGTGACACCACTGACAGAGACTGGGAAACTTGTGGTGAGCACTGCAACTGATGACGCACAAGGAAAACGCTCTTGGGACGACATTGAGCTGTTAGTTTGCTCTCCATGAACCCACTCCCTTCCTCTGTCCCCTGCCCAAGGTTAAATCTGAGGGGAGAGCTTGATTTAGTGGAGCTCTGAAGGCAGTGTTGAGTCTCCTTTTAAAAACAGGCCCAGCTTAGCAGGGGGCTAGTGCTAGACAGGGAGGTTGTGTTGGATTGGCTTTTAGGAAACACTTGTCCTGTTCGTGTCTCCGTGTTCTCAGAAGGAGTTTAAGGCTCCTTTGTGTTCATTCAGCCTGTGTGAGCCACCGGTGTTCTCCAGCCTGCTCTGAACCTGACTGCATGGGTGAGCTGCTCCAAGTGCTTGTGGCACCTCTTTGTCATCGGCGTCTCTTGGAAAAAAACAACTTAATGGACCCGTTTAATCTGTATAATCTCATTAAGGCTGTTTAGGGCTAGTTTGTGCTCCAAGTGTTTGCATACCTGGGAGAGCAGGAATGGCTCCTTTGGTGGAATGTTTATGTGTGCTCCATGACTCATTCTGTCAGAAGTGGGGAATGCTGCTGATTGATGGGTCTCGTGTCTTGGAGGGATTACATCTTTATTTAATATTCCTCCAATTTGTGTGTCTGTGTTTAATATTCTTCCAATAGGGTCGGAGTGGTGCGAAGTTATGAATTATTCGCGTTTGTTATGAGTCGTGTGTCTCGAAAGCAGCACATTTTCCAGCCCTTTGAAGATACACTGTCTGTCACTTCTCAGTGCTCAATCTTTCATGAGCTGAAGTGCGTGGGTACAGGATACAAAGTGTTACAGCGTTCGGGGAAGCGCTGAAAGCCAAAGCTGTGAGTTAACAGGTGCTTCCCAGATTTTAGCTGCCACAGGAGAAGGTGTGCAGGGCTGGATGTGCACACGCCTTTGAGCGGTGTCAGGAGTTACTGACAGCAAGTCAAAGCCTTATTTCTTCAGATTTCCAGCTTCTGTTGTTTATTGTCACGACCTTAATGTTTCTTCAGCTAGGTGTTCTATTTAATTATGATGTTTATAGTAAATATCAGCTCCCTTGGCTGTGTGCTCAGGCCTGTAGCATGCGGAGTGCTTTGCTTGTAACTGCATCCCTTGTCTCAGTTCATTATCTGTTAATGGTACTCGACATGACAGGCTTGTTTTGATAAATGGAGCCTGCCAAGAAAGCTGGGATGGATTTTGCAGGCGGTGGAGTCGAGCTTTGTTTCATTGTGCAACACCAGAGGACTGATGCACGCTGGACCAAACACCACAGAGTGCACTGAGAGCCCTCTGGGCACTGGTTCCAGCACTGCCCATCCACTCAAGGTCTCCTCTTTCCAGAGTGTTTTCCTGACCTGTGTGGAAGCAGATTTTGCCTGGTCATGATGGGCTTTGTGAATGTGTAACTCACATTCCCCCCCCCTTTTCAGAAGGGATACAAAAAGAAATGCTGTTCGTAAGTTGATAGTGCTGTGGCTAGCAAAGGTGTATTTCATGGCCAGGAAAAGATCTTTTCTAATCCATTTTCAAAAGACCAGATAAAAAGTCCCTATTGCAAAATGGAGCTTGAGGCTGTACTCTGTGCATGTTTTTTATTTTAGTCTCTGAAATGGGGGCAGATCTCCATATCTCCTAGGAAAGCCAATTAGTGAAAGTTGAGTTGTCTCTGATGTCGGTGATTGAGTGCTGTGGCTGTTCTGCTCACTCAAGGATCTCCAGAATGCTGTATACAAACAGATGGGACTCGAGATGATTTCTCTGCCATCTCCCACACTGCTGAATTCGGAAGTTGGTTTGTGTTGGATTTGCAAGACGGTGTCTGAGATTCAAGAATAGTCTCCAGTTCTGTTGCTGTGCTCAGACTGCCAGCTGCTGTGCTCTGCACTGTTTGGACAACTTTAATCCAAACGGGATACAAAGAAATCCACGCATTGAAAAATTATTATTATTATTATCTGAATACCTTTACCCAATATATACTGACTTTAGGGATTTGTGATCCGAGCTGCCTGAGTCACCTGCCCTAGAGGGATAAGGTATTTCTGAACAACAACCATCAAACAGGGTATTTTTCAAGTGATGAAACCTGGCCTGAATTAACTTCCTGCTGGAAAGCTCTTTTGGAAGTCATTAGGAACAAAGCTGATTTAAATACACTCTGGAGCAGCGAGTTCCCTTCTGCATGTGCCAGGTGTTGGGCCAGGTTTGATGAGGAGATGGAGGAGCGAGGCTGAGGGCACTGTGGTCGCTTTGTGCTGAGTGGAGCACGGAGTTCCAGCTCAGGCAGGTTTGGGGCTATCACACACAGTGTGTTTTGCACCAGCTCTGGCCAAGGCAGCTCCAGTGCAGGAGCTGCTGTGCCATGAATATTGCAGGAGTGCAGCTCGTGCTGCACCGCCTCAATTTGTATTGATCACAGCAGCCCTGCGACGCTGGAATTAATCAGCTTTTAGGCAGCTATTTCTAGAAAGTTCAGGATAAATTTCAAACTTAGCTCTTTGTCTGCTGAAGGACTCCCAGGCTCTAGTATGAAAATGGTGGAAACGGGTTTGGATAAATAGCAGGAAGATACACAACTACAAATAATTAGCAGCCTCTGGAAAGATGAAGTTGGCAGGCAGTACTTGAGGGTGTTGCTCTAATTAACCGGGTCTGTGAACCTTAATGATTATCATTTTTTCCTATTTTTTTTAACTTGGCTTTGTAAAACTAGCTTGGAGGTGGTGTACTCCAATATTTATTTTATAGGTAAAATATTACTGTACAGCTAGGAAATGGATTTGCTCGGCAGGGATAAAGTGTATGTTGCCCCAAGGTAATGGATTACACAGATGACTTGTTTTGCATGTTATTCTGCAAGGGAAATAGCAGGGCTTTGCTTGGAAATTAAGGCAGTACTAGCAACTGAAAGGTCATGGTTGTGGTGTAGAGGAACAGCACAAGACATTGGGGGATGAGTTACAGGTTTGCGTGGAGATGCACAGTAAGACAAATACTCGTTCTTTATAAAAAATCCAATTAAAAGCAGATGATTTTCTGTTCCTAATGGGGGGAAGGAAGGCGTCGTAGGGAAGATTTTGAACAAAATGGCTCACTAATTGAAGGCAGGGCAGCCAAATCCCTGTGCAGAGTGTGTCAGAGCGTGGCCCTGGCTGGGATGGCTCCCTGGCCGTGCCCCATGTGCATTTCCCACCCGGGCCATGCCCGATGTGCATTTCCCACCCTGAACTGCCCCATGTGCATTTCCCACCCTGAACTGCCCGATGTGCATTTCCCACCCTGAACTGCCCCATGTGCATTTCCCACCCCGGCCATGCCCCATGTGCATTTCCCACCCGGGCCATGCCCGATGT
>JAWWMN010000073.1:7124542-7142939 GCA_035047745.1 Catamblyrhynchus diadema | reverse complement strand
CATGTGCATTTCCCACCCGGGCCATGCCCCATGCGCATTTCCCACCCTGGCCATGCCCCATGTGCATTTCCCACCCTAAACTGCCCCATGTGCATTTCCCACCCTAAACTGCCCCATGAGCATTTCCCACCCTGAACTGCCCCATGTGCATTTCCCACCCTGAACTGCCCCATGTGCATTTCCCACCCGGGCCATGCCCCATGCGCATTTCCCACCCTGGCCATGCCCCATGTGCATTTCCCACCCTGAACTGCCCCATGTGCATTTCCCACCCTGAACTGCCCCATGTGCATTTCCCACGCTGAACTGCCCCATGTGCATTTCCCCCCCGAGCTGCCCGGCCCGGGGGATGCTCCCCGCTCCGCTCTCTCTCCGATCGCTCTGTTCCAGCGCTGCCATCAATCAATCACGGGGCTCCCGGTTCCGGCGGGAGGCGGAGCGGGGCCGGCCGGGAGCCGGTGCCGAGCCCGCCGGAGCAGCGGGGCCGGCCGGGGGCCCGGGACGCTCCGCTGGGCTCCGGCCGCAGCTGCTCGGCGGCGGAGGGGCCTCCTTTTGTTCAGCAGCTGCGCTGCCGGCCCCGCTTCCTCCGTGCCTGTCCTTCCCGGAGCCCTCCTCCTCCTCCTCCTGCTGCTGCTGCTGCCGCCGCTCCTCCCGCCGGGCTCCGCCGCCGGAGCGGGGCCGGGCTCGGGCTCGGGGCTCAGCCGGAGCGCGGTGAGTGCCCCCCGTGCCCCCCGTGCCCATGGACCGCGGGCCTCGGTCCCTTACCGCCTCTGTTCCCGGCAGGAGAATTAAGGCTGCTCTGCAAGTTGATTAATATTGTTACCTGGCTAACGATAGCTGCCTGGATGGAGGAAAGGCTTGGCTTAATTCTCTTTTCCGCTTTGGGTTGCTCCAGTTTTTTGGCTTATTTTTTTTTTTTTTTTTTTTTCTTTCGGAAAAAGTTGGATCGACTTTGTAGGTGAGGCGTGGGTAGGTTGTTATTGGCCTGGGAAGTTCGGAACGCTCTAAAGGCTGCAGGGTTGTTGGTTTTGTTTTGATTTGGTTTTTTTTTTCTTTTTCCATAACAAATGCTTTACCTCCCTGTTCTAAATATAAACAGTTGGGGTAGCCGGACTGCTGTGTTTAATTCTGTTTTTTAAAAGCGAATGAGATGAGGAGATAAGGATTGCATTTTCTTTATCCTGGAAGAAAGTACTTTTTCATTACGCTCGGTACAATGGAATGCCTTTGAAGCACTAATTGGGACAGTGTGTGGTGTAACCCTTTAAACGATGTTTAATGGTGTTTTAAGACAGTGACAGGAGACGTGCTCGGCCACTTTGTTTCCTGAGGAAGAAACCAGCTCTGCTTTGTTTTGCAGTTGGATTTGAGCTCGTCTGGGTCCATGTGGCTTTGCCCTGCGTGGGGCATTGTGTGCCTGGATGGCTCCTTCGGCCATATGGGGCTGCTTTAATTGTCGGGGAGTGGAAATGGCGCTTGACAAGGCCACTTAATTCCTTTCTTTGTTGTTTTAAACTTAACATTACTGCTGGGCATGAAGCAGAAGGAGGTGGCGATAGCAGCCCGCTGAAGTAAGTGCACTTTCAGATGCTGCACGGATTTGTTTTTTCTGGGAGCCCGGTTCGGATCCGCCGGGTTCCAGCCGCACAGACAGCGCTGTTCCATGCAAAGCCCTTAATCTGCAGGCAATTAGTTCCAGACGTGCAGCCCAGCCCGCATTTCCTCAGTTTTTGTTCTTGCAGGCGTTGTTGAATCCCTGTGCCCAGTGACCATCAGCAGACAGACTGACAGCAAGCTGCGAACGGTGCAGGAGCAGCATTTCAAAGCTTCTATTTGTTTTTTTCCAACGCTGTAATTTGGTGATGTTTAAACTATTTTATAAAGATCCCTGGGAGCAGTGAAAGGTGGTTTTCAGTCCCGAGCACTTGAGTGCTCATTGTGCTCTGGCAGGCTGGGTGCTTGGCAGGCACTTCTGGAAATGTTATTTGATCTGGCAGCACGATAGAATTCACTTGGATTACACAATTTTTTTCACCCCCCGGTTGCTGTTTGAAAGTGATGCATCAGCGAGTGTTGTTCGAGAGCGTATTTTAAGACCCGAACTGCGTGTATTGGCTTTAAACAGGATTCCAGAGAGAGGCAGCTCAGAATTTGTCTTGTTTTGTGGTTAGGATTTATGAATTGAGGCGAGGGCTGACGTAATCTATCCGACCACTTCCTTTGTGTGTGTTTTAGAGTTGATAGTGCTTTGTTTTGCTTAAAATAGCCAGGACTGCTTCGTGAATACTTTTCTATCTCCTTTCTGCTGTGGCCTTCAGTGTAAGCAGACAACTTGTTCCAGTTGTGTGTGATTGTGTCCCTTTGAGGAAATGGTTCCTTCCTTTTGTCACTAAGGTTCAGTGAATTGCTTGTATGCTAAGTAGATGAGACTTTAATTTTAATTAACATAATGATGTGTACAGCTGTTCTGCCAGAACTGTCTTTGCAGTTTTACTACAGGTTGTGGAGGATCCCTTGATGTGCCTCTCAAACCCTCTTTTGCTCACTTTTGTTTGTGTGAAGGTGACAAAGATGGGGCTTTGTCTCCTGGTGAGTGGTTAACAGCTCCTGCCAGCGAGCCTGGGTTTGATTTTTGTGTGTGGGGAAGGAAATAAGCTGTTTATCACTGACCTGATCCTAAACCTCCTTGTCTTTATGCTACCTATTGTTCTGCTGCAGAGCAGGCAGAAATAACCTCTACATTTCTTACTGTTTAATTCTTTAATGGCTCTACAGCTTGGTAGAGCTGGCTCTGAGTGTTGGGTCAGTGTGCACATGTTAATTGTTAATTGTTCTGGGATTTCAGGACATGTTGGGGGTCCTGCTGATCTGGTGTATGTTGGATTGGAAGGCACACACTGTTTAGTTTTAAAACAGTGCAGAGCAGCATTTTGTAACTTGTTGATATACGTGGCTAACAGGATATTTCTGAGAGCCAGTGGCTGGTGAGAAAAGCAGCTGTGAATGAAGGCAGGGTGCAGAAATAGGTGCAGATCACTTTTATTGGTTTTTGTGAGCTCTAATGTTCTGGCCAAGATACCTATTCCTGCTCTAAAGTAACTTTTATTTTCACTTGAACCTTGTGTAGTTAAAGTGCCAGACTCAGTAAATGACACATGAGAGCACTGAGTAGTTCTGGTTGTGTTTTAAAGGTAAATAAAATGAGGAATGGTTTCTAAAGCAGGTAGTCCTGACCAGCAGGCACCCTGGTGCTCTGCTGGGGTGGATATAAACCTTCAATGCAGTGGGCAGCCTTACCTGGAGTGATCAGCATCCCCTAACAGCAGATTAATGTGCAAATCTTTATTGATGTTCTAAAACCATGTCGGGAAGTGCGCTGGGGGAGCAGGGCAGTGTCAGCAGAGCTGGATAATCCAAACTCGTGTCACCTGGACCTTGCTTAGCCCTGCTCCGTGTTTGGCTGGTGCTCAGTGTTTCAGAACACAGGACAAATTTCTCTGTTACTACAGACTGGAAAAGCCTTTAATGCTGTAACAGTCCCAGATAAATAAAGAGGACCCATGAAATGCACGCTATGAGAACAACTTCATGAAAAATAATGTCAGGCACCTTGAAATGAACCAGAGGGAAACCTGGTTTATCATACTTCAGCTTTCTTAGCAGAAGTGAAACTCTTAAAAGAGTGGACTAAAATAGTATTTATTCCAAAGTTTGCCTGGGGTAGTGGCTTGAGTTCTGACCTTTGGATACGAAGTGAGAACAAATAGTGTTGAAAAATGTAAATGATTAAAACAAGCTGGCCTTCCCTAGGAAACATTTGTGTCAAGTTTATCCAAGAAAAGGGCTCGGTAATTGGATTAATGTTTTACTAGTGGAAGAGATAGTGTTTGATTGTGATGTGTAGATTCTCTCATAATGTTTTTCTTGTGTAATTGGTGTGTTTGGAATTCAGGCACTTTCTAATGTTAGCAGAAGTACAGAAGAAGTGGAGGCTGTAAATTCAGCATTAACGATGTAGCTGTGCTCTTCTCTGGGGAAGGATGGCAAATTTTGAAAGGAAACTCGGTTTAATTAGTCTTCTGTGAATGGATATCACTTTCATTTTCATGAGATGACAATACAGTGTGAAATAACAAATCTGGAATGTGTTTGCACTGGGACCTAAAAGTTTGGATACTTGCAGGTTTTTCATTCCTTATTTTTCCCTTTTTTTTTTTTAATGAGCTGACTGTAAAAAGCTGTGATTAGGTAAACCTTTTACTGAAAGCAACCAATTTTAGTGTATATAATTGCTGCGTCTGTAACACCAATTTTGTACATGAAATACATTTTGTCTTAAATGCTGATTTGAATTTTCTTGAGACTAGCAAGAAAAAACGCCTTGGTTTTGGCAGTGTTTCCTTGGTGAATTTGCTTATTTGTAGAGATCAAAATTACTTGTTTTTTTTTGAAATAAAACTGAAATTTTGCTAATAGGCAGTAAGTGTTCCAGCAGCATCTGCAGTTCTGTCCTTGCTGTGGGAAGTTCTCTGCATTTCTGGTCCTGCCCACAGCAGGTTTTTAAAGCCAGGCACAAATTGAACCTGTGGTTTTTGCCGTTGAGAAGTTTCCTGGCTTTGCTCAGTGCCTGATGAGCACAGAGAGCAGTGAGATCAGTGTGGGAATGACTGAGCCATAACATGAGTCAATACAATTCAAGCACTTAAGGTTGGGGACTTATTTCACTGAGTTTGACATAGTAACAGATCCCTACAGAATTTATTCTTCCAAGCAGTCAAAACACACTGTATTCGCTCTTTTTCCTGTTGAAATCTAACAAAGAAGCCAAAAATCAGATTTCCATTTCCTGCTAATAAAGCTATTCCTTCGAGATTAGAGCTGGGGATGGATTTTTTATATATATGTGGCAGTTCCTGCTTAATAATTGAATGTTCTTTGGTGTCTTGTGTGCTGATGTGTGAGAGTCTGTGAGACAGAGCTGATTTTCCCTGTGTGTTTAATATCAGACTGCTGTGACTGGCTTAAATTGGAGCCCCAGCCCGGGCTTGTGGTATTAAAGAGTTAAGAGCAGCCCGGTGTTATCAGGTTGTTGGGGAAGCAATTGCCCTTTCCCAGTGCAATAAAGTAATTGTGAGTGGTGTGTGGAGATGGGTGCAGGCTGTTTGCACATTCTGGTGCCTCTTGAGCAGGAATTGCATTGTCCCCTTTGTGCTGAGCTCATCCTTTGCACATTCAGAGCATGTTCAGCATTTGCCACTTGCAGCTGGAAACCCAAACGATGCCATCTGTTTGTGTGGGGTTTTGCACCTTGGGTCTGCTGCCTCGCCAGGGCAGCTCAGGGAGTGCACTCTGTTCTGGGTGAAATGGAAGGGATGCAGGAGCTGCAGGGCTTTTCCAGCTTCATCCCTTGGTGTTTCTGTGCCCTGACATGAGCTAAGCTGGGGTTTGGAAAAAACCAGTCCTCGCGCTCAGTTTGTGACTCAGGTAGCAAGTGACCAATGCTCCCGTGAAGTTTTTAAGATTAAAGTAAAAATTAAGTTTTAGTCTTTAGTGCAAAAAAATGAGATCTGTGGTTTGAATTATTGTAGTTTGTGACTACGGTAATGTGAAAAATAAATACAGCTGTGATTTTAAATCAAACTAGGCCTGATTCACCTTGGGGTTGGCAGTTGCACTGGAATTTAGGAGGGTTGGGACCTTGTGTGCTGGGTCAGGTTTATTCCTCTGGTACCTGCATTTGCCCTAGGAAGATGTACAAGATGCACACCTCCATGGGTTGGTAAAAGGAGTTCCTGTGGATTTTTAGGGCATGGAGTCAGCAATATAAATGGGAATGCAGCTAAACATGCACATGCTGAACTTTAGATTTCAGCTTTTTTACCAAATGCTGCTGCATAAAGTTCTGTTCTGGCACAAAACCTGATCGAATCCATGCTTTTGGCTGGGCTCTTTTCAGGGCTTGCTGTGGCATCTGAGGTGCCAAAGGTAAATACAAAAATATAAAAATAGAGCCCTTGTTCTGCTCACTCGTGGGGGGCTCCACAGTGGTTTAGGATTTCAGGAGGTGACAGAGTCCTGACAGGGAAATTGTTCAGTGCCCATCTCAGTTTGAGTGCAGAGAGTCGCTGGGGATGGATTAGAAGTGCTGTGTGTCAGGCTGATAAAATTCAGGGCTTTTTCTGCTCTGTGGACCCTCACTGGGATGGATGTGAGGCTGCTGTGGCTCTCATGGGACAGCCCTTCCACGGAAGTTAAAATGTTCTACCTGTTCTTCTCAGGCGCATAAACAAGTGCTTCAGCCCTGGAGAGATGAGGAATAAGGTAAAGAATAAAAACTTCCTCGTGGTTATCTTATGGAGAGGGTTGAAATTTCCCTGCCTCTTCCAGCCTAAACGGTGCTCAGGACAATTTCAGTTTATTTTTGTTCTGAAGCATGATGTGTGAGGAAGATAGTGGTTGTGTTAGGGGATTTTTTTGTCTAGATTTATATGGGGATTTTTAGAACTCTTGCTGTGGTTTTTGCTTTGTTTGGGGTTTTTGCTTTGATGTGTTGTTTTCTGGAGGTTTTGGTTTGGTGGTTTTGTTTTTTTGTTTTTTTTTTTGTCCCCTCTCCAAAAAGACTGTTATGGGAAGGCTTTTAAAACTGAGCAGCAAGTGTGGAGTTATCCCTGTCTGGGAAGCAGTGGACAAAGAAATAATACACACAGCACTAGTGGGAAATAATGAAAAAGTTTCTCACTTGGGCGTTGGGCTGAGAGCTTGAGAAATACCCTTTTAAAAGTTTCTTTTTTCTTGGTCTTATCCATACCATTAGATACTAAAATGCTCTACATTACTTCTTATTTCATGTTTTGAATAAAAAACAGCAGATAACTTTGAGAACAGTTTTGAAATGTCACTTCTAGCCAAGTTCATTCTGATTCAAAGGCCAGATCAGCATATGTGAGGAGCAGTCAGCAAGTAATAAATGTGAGCAGAGCTGTGTGTGTTATCTCTGGGGAGAGGCTGGAGGAGGCAGGAGCAAACTGCCTAATCCCTCAAGTGCTGCCTGCATTTAATTAGCTCCCAGTTGCTTGGGCAACTGGCACCCAGTGAATTTTGGAGGTAGCTCTGGAGTCAGCCCCTGGCGAGGTTTGTGTTTCAGAACCACTGCCTGCCAGGACATCCTCACTGCTGCTCACCTGCAGGGATGGGAACTTCATGGGCAGGAGCCTTCAAAGCTGAGCTTTTACAGGGGAAAAAAACTTCAGTGCATCACATTCCCAATAAATCATGACATTTGTTTTGCTGTCTTTGCTTGCTGGGGGATCACAGGTTTTCATTTGAAAGAACAAGGAGATATGGTAACCCCAGTTTGTTATTGTGGGAATAAAGAAGGTCTTGAAAGGCTTTCCTTGGTCAGAGATGGATCAGACACTGCTCTGCTCAGTTCATGGTGCTCTGCTCAGTCTGGTGTCTGCTCCACTACAGACTGCAGGTTGCTTTATTAAACATTTCATGTTGTTTCAGAGCTGTTAGTGGTGTCTAACCTTAAAGCTTCACCTTGAAAATAGTCGGGAGTTTCATATTGCTTCATTTCAGGAAAATAGCCTCCATTTGGAGGGAGTTTTCAGTATGAGACATGGCTTCTGTGATCTTCATTTGCATGTCATGGAGTATTGGTGTGTCATTATGAGAGCTGGGAAGGTTTTCCTTTTTTTTTAATTTCCAATTTTATTTATATTTATTTATATTTTATATGTGTGCAAGGCCACAAACCCAAAATGCTGCCAGAGGACCTGTGCCATGTCCTGGTTTTGCTGGTGGCAAGTGGTGGGGTGTGCTGGTACCACAGCATGAACAAGGCCACCCATTTCATGTGTAGCTTAGTGGTTATTTGCATTGGTTATTCTGTGCTTAATGGCTTAAGGTCTTACTCTGCAGCCTTGTTCTCTCAGCAGCTTACAAGATCAGCCCCAAATGCAGGATCCAGCTCGTGCTGCCCCAGCAGCTCCTGCCTGAGCCACCCTGCAGTTCAGAGCCCTGCCAGCAGAAATGATATTAATGTCTGAAGCGTGACCACAGCCAGGAGTTATTTCATGCAGTGTTAAAGTATTTCCTCTTGGTGTAGATTAGAAGCAGATTAATCACTCGGAGCATTTCTTAGTATTTTTTTTTCTTCTTCTCATGGAAGATGGGGCCAGTGGTGCAGCCCCTTTCAGTGGGCTCATTAGGAGTGGGTAGCTGGGCACTGATGGGGTCACTGCTGTAGCAGAGGTGTTGCTGTTTGAACATTAATTTTATAGAGTTGAAACACCCAATGTGTGAGAGCTGACAGCTGGTCTTTTTTTAAAAAACACTCTTAATATTAAAAAATAGTGCTTAAAATGTGCTCAGGAACTCGTCTGGTTGTAGCCCAGGAGCAGCGATGTGGCTGCAGAGAAGGTGAATTTGTCAGTTGTCTTTGAAACCATGTTCTCTTTTTTCAGAAGGAACCTTTCTGACTTGCAGAAAAGCAAACCAGACTGAAGGGAAAAGGCTGTGAGAAGCCACTGGGGGCCTTGGGGCACTGGAAATTGGTGTTTGTGGGGTTGGGCAGTGTGGGGCTCCTTTGGGAAGTTCACCTCGGGCAGAGGGATGTGTGAGAGACTCTGAGATGCAGTTCTGGGGTGAAAAGATGTTGGAAGTCAAAGGCTGACATTGACAGCTTTGGTTTCTCTCACTTAAGGTCATGCAAGAGCTCATATGATCCCTGGAAACACAGACCCCCTTTGCAAATACCTTTTAACACGTGTTTGGAGCCCTTCAGCAGCAGCCCAGGGGGATGAGGAGCTCTTGGGTAGGACTGCTGCTGACCAACTGCTTTTTCAGCAGTGCACCTTTGTCTGACAACTTTGTGCTTACTCTTCTTGCCCAGGATAGTGTCTGTTTGCTTTTCAAATCATTTTCCTGCTGCCTCGTGGCAGAACCTGCTCGTGCAGCAGAGATTACAGATCAGAGGTCAGCCTTGCCCAGCCAGGTTTTACTGCTTTAAATACTGGATATTTCTGTGTTTGAGGTTTTAGTGCTTTAAATTCTGGGTATTTCTGTATTTGAGGATTTACTGCTTTAAATAGTGGATATTTGTGTTTTCTGTGCGTGCAGGAAAGGAAGCCAGGTGTAATTGAATCCATCTCAGTTGTTAAGGCTCTGAGCTGATGAGGAACAGGCTGCAGCCAGGCTCTAATGTGAGACAGGGCTCAGGCCTGCATTTCACACATGAATAAGCACACTTAATCTCCTGATTAGAGCGGCCAGGCTCTGCCCTGGGCTGGGCAGCAGCTCTGACGTCTGCTCTGTCATTAACCAAAATAAGCTGCTCCTCGAGAAATGAGACCAGTGGCTGAAATTAAAGGCAGCTTCTCCAGACAGAAATATCATCTGTCTTCATGCTTATGCATCAAGTGTTTTAAAACAGTGGACAAGAAAAAAATGTCCTCGTAATGTCTCTTGCTCATCCTGATAACCTTGTGCCATCCTCTGCCCTTTGACTGGGAGCAGGATTGCTTTGTTTCCTCTGGTAGGGAATTTTGCGGAGCACTTAGGTGGCACAGCTTTAGTTAGTCTTACAGATAGTCTCGATATCTCAGGATGCTGCTTTCTTTAGAGAGAAATTGCTTTGATTATAGGCACGTTTCCCTGGGAGTGTCTGGCCAGGCAGCTCGTGGTGGAGCCCACCCTGCAGTTACTCTTCCCTTTTGAGAGGCTCAGATGCACAAGTGTCTGCAGTTAAATAAAATGGCTCATGTGGCTGAAGACCAGAGGTTTTGCCTTTTCTGCTCAAAGGGGTTTTCCAAAAATAACCTGATCTAGTTCTCTTTGGGGTGATTTAAATAACTATAGTTTGAAGCTTTCTGGAGGATGAAAGGATTGCGAGGGGACAGCTGAGTGTTCAGCCATGTAAAAATGAAACATCCAGTGGAGAGAAGCTCAGCTAAAAATGTGCAGGGAGGGACAGTTTGGTAGATATTTGTAGACATGTTCCAGAGATGGAGGCACCAAAAATAAAATTTAGAATGGAAACAGGAATTAGTTGGGAGCTGGAGATGAGTTGCACTTGCAGAGCAGCAGTGGGCTGGTTCTATAAACACCCACAAGTGAATGTGGTCAGTATCGTGCAGAATTCACTTTTGTCTTAAAATAAGTGACCTGCAGGCAGCAAAGGGTGATGTCCTGGTGGCTTCAATTATCAGGCATGCCATAAAACCAGGGCTGTTCTAAGAGAAATCCTTCTGTTCCACGGAAGGATTCTTTCCTGTTACCATTGGCCTGGCTGTTACTGTGTGCCAGGAATTTCTCTTTATGCTTTGATTTCTTTGTTGGTATTTCCCAGAGCTGAATTTACAGCACTTTGGAATGTTTTTATTTCACCTATTTTAGTAACAATGCTGCAGACTTCTCTTTTTTGCCACAGACTTGCCTGTCAGGAAATCCATCTGCATGCTTTTTCAGGGTTTACCCTTGTTGCTTCTCAAAGTCTGTCTATCTGTTAAAAATAAATTGCTGTGTAGAACAACAAGGTTTTGTTCAACTTTTTTTTTTCCTGTTTTAAATGTTGTCAAGCAACCTCATAATGCAGATGTTTTCATGGCTACAAATGACTTCAGGTTCCCCAGATAATTGTTCCTGTTTTAACAGCAGCTTCTGCAGGTCCTGTGGGCCTGTTCTCCCCTAACAGGGGAGTTATCCTGCAGTATAGGAGGGAGTTATCCCACATTATGTGGTCATTTTTTAAAGTTCTGGTTTTTAATGGTGTGATGGGATGGCTGCTCCACATTACTCAGCCCTGTGTTGTGGTAATCACTTCCATTAAGGCTGAATGACTTCAGAGCAGGGTAAATACACTGCTCACATTTATTGTCTGTTTGCTGCCGTGTGTTGTGAGTACAGAGGCCATTAAAGCAGCTCTGAAATGGCAGGAGGAGCTCAGAGCAGCCACTTCAGGGCACAGGTCAGTGCAGCGGGCTGGGAGTGAGGGCTGTGCTGCCCTCCTGGCCCTGCAGCTGGGCTCTCTCTGCTCCTGGGTCACCCAAACACCCTTGGGGATGGGGCTGGAGCTGGGAAGGGTTTGGGAGAGGCTGCCCAGAGTGCTGTGTGTGTGTCACAGCCAGGTGACACCTGAGCAGCAGCCCTGGCCCTGTCCCCATGAGCGTGCAGGCAGCCCCTGCTGTTCTGCCTTGCTCACCAGGCACTCATGGCACAGACAGCCTGCCTAATCGATCTGCTGATTTTGGCAGTGCAGAGCCTTTCTAAGGCTGCGTTGATTCTATGGTGCTGCTCTTGAGCCAGCGTGGAGTGAGAATGTGGCTTATTTGGGATGACATTCCTTTCATGGGAGCCTGTGTGGAAAACTGTCCAAAGGCAGGTGTTGGCACTTCACTGTTGTGGATGTGGTGCAGAAGCTGCCCATCCATTTCTGGAGGAGGTAGGAGCTGATGTGTTCACTCCAAATCTCACCCCCAGCCCTTCAGTCTGCTCTGTGCTCAAAGCTGACTCCTGTAGAATTTCACTCCCAGTACTCACTGGATTCCTGACCTCTCACAAATAGAAAGTTGTTCTGCTTGTCCTCCCTATGCCCATGAGAATAACAAAAAGGGAAACGTTATTTGCTGTCTTGCATCCTTAAAAATCCTCAGGATTGCCTGGGCTTCCCTGGCAGTTTCCTCTTGAGAGGGTGACTGCAGACACAGCAATAACCTGGCACTGTTCTCTCCTAAGTGCAGGGGTGTTTCTGCAGTGGGAAATCTTAATTTGCCTGTTCCTTTGAGTTGTGTAGCATCATCCCCTGTTCCTTTGGGTTGTGTAGCATCATCCCCCGTTCCTTTGAGTTGTGTAGCATCAGGGTCGTGTTGAAGAGAGGGCCTTAGGATCCTCTCTGGGCTGTGAGCCTGCCTGTCTGGAGTGTCCCTGGAGTGTCCCTGGAGTGTCCCCCAGCCCCTGGCTCTGGGTGATGCCACCGTGCCCAGCCAGGGCCATGGCAGCGTGGCTGGAATGTGCAGGGGAGCTGAGCCCTGGCTCAGAAATGTGAGATCTCCTGTTTGCTGTGCTCAGGTCAAGTTGGGTAAACAGCAGAGGGGCAGGAGAGGTCGCAGCCTGTCATGGGAAACACCTGGAGCTGTGTGCCTGGAGTGGCAGTGACCTCCCAGGGGCTGCTGGAGCAGGACTGCTGTTCCCCCTGCCCTGGGGATGGTGGGCACAGAGCCCCAGAGGGAACAAGCACCCTTTAATTCATGCACTGACAGGGCTCACAGGGGCTGGGGGCTGTAAAATGTAACTCACAGTGACCAGTGCTGGCCACAGCCTTCCAGGGCTGAGTTTGTGTTATGAACTCCAAACACCAGGAAAGGAGATAAGGGAGACACCTGATAAGGGGCACATCAATCACTGGAGAGACTCCTAAGGGCTTTTTAAGACTTTAGGCAAATCTTTTTTCCCAAGAGGGTCCCCGACTTGTCCCCTGAGCATTCCAGAATAGGCAGTGGGACCCCTTCAGCACCCACTGGGCACCAGCAGCATTGGCACAGAGGAGGAAAATGAACATTTTTACTGACTGGGGCATTCATGTTATGGGGAAAATGCTTTGTGTGTGTCTGTGTACTTCTGGCAGGGAGAGATCTGTGTTTTGGCTCTGTGTGTGGTGATTGGTTGGAAAATTCTGTAGGTAAACCCAGCAGGATCTGGATTTTCAAAGCTGGGTGAGTGTCTTCAGTAAAACCTCACCCCAATAGTGAAAAACTGCCCGAGAATCATGGGGTAAAACTCTTACTGTACTCCCTTTTCCTTTTTTCTTACTTTCCCCCCCGTTTTCCTCCCCTCCTCTGCTGGAGCCTGAGTTTGCCCTCAGCCCTCCCTGCTGGATGTGGTGCTGGCAGTGGGAGATGATGGATGGGCCCTGGAGTGGGGAATATTCTGAGGGATGTCCCCATGAGCTCTTCATGCACTTGGTCCCTCAATATCTGCAGCTCCTATTTGCCATGGCAAGCGGGAGATAGGGGAGGAATGTGGGAGAAAGTTGATGGCAGATATTGCAGTCTCCCCTGAGAGCTGGAGGTTAAAGGTGTGTGGCTGCCCTGCAGCTAATGAGCTTCAGCAGGGTGGGCTGTGTGGGAATTCCCCTGCTCTGAGCTGGGTGCGAGGGTCTGAGCTCCTGGGTTCCTGGAGTTCAGCTCTGCTTCCATTCTAATTTGTGTCATCTCTCACAAATGATCTCAGAGCTTTTCTTAAAGCAGTTCTTGAAACCTTATAAACATATGGGGAAACCTTTATGGGCTGTTTTCTCTGTTCCCTTTTTTTATTTTTTGGTTTTAATCCCTTGCACTTAAACTGTGTTAAAATTCTGCCTTGACATCAAAATGAGAAAAGCTCTGTGGCAGGAGCTCTAGCAGTGGCAGCACATAGTTCCTTTAATCTGGCATTTGCTGAAAACAGTGCCTTTTTATCTGGCAATATGAGACTAAAAGCTTACAGAAGAATGGTCCTGTTGTGTTTATTAAGACTGGTAACACATGACCAAACAAATCCTGTTAAAAGATTTATCTGTCTAGCTTAAATAAGAAAAAGGAGCTCTTCTCCATATTTTTAGTTGCCCTGCATTCTTAGATACCTTCCTGTTACAGTCTCGTAGCATTTCTGGTGGACTTGCTTTCACATTGTCTTTAAAACCTGACTTTTTAATTCTGGTTAAGAGGTTTAAGTACTTAATGTGCAGAGTGGTGCTATATGTGCCTTTTGCTCTGGCAGGGGTTTCCAGGTGTCCAGGCAGAACAACTGTGTGGAGCAGGTCACTTGTGGGAGTAGCAATATCCTCCTCTCCAGACTGGGACCGGAGTGTGAGAAGGGTTTTGTGGCTGTAAAAAAAGTTGAAACTTTAATTTGAACTAGATTTAAAATGCTGGGGGGGCCTGTGGGAAAATGAACCAGGTGAATATGGGGTAATGATCAGTTGAAAATAAAGATTATGAACTTCTGCACTTGAGATTATTAGATGAAGTTAAAGGTTAAGTTGTGCCTGCTGGATTTCTCCAAAATCCTGGTGGGGAATTCTTGTTTCCTCATCACTGGAAACCTGAGCATTTTAACAGGAATATCAGCATTTGAGTATGATGGGATGTGGTCAGTATCTGCATTTTCTGCTCCCAAGCAGAAAAAGGGAGCCTTTAGTGAGTAACTCTGCAAACACATTTTTGGCTCGTGTTTGATCTCTAAACAGGTCAGGATGAAAAAGACCTTGCAAGTCTGATGGCAGGGTGGGTGGAGATAAAGTTATCCCAGAGTGCATGTAATCAACTTACTGAAATGGCCAGATCCTGAGGCTCCAGTTAGAAAATAACAACAAAAAGGTCTTGGGGTGTGATTGCAGTGAAATTAACATCTTTCCTCGGGTTTTTCAACTTGCATTGAGCAAATAAAGGACAGAGGCTGTTCTCCCTCTCCTTTGTATGGCACACGGAGCTGTTGTTAAGTGATGGTTCCCTTTGAGCTTCCATGGCTTGTTCCGGGGATGGATTCCCTGTGGAGGAGAGTGAATTACCACCGAAGGCAGTGATTGCCCTGCAGCCCTGGTGCTGTGCCCAGAATGGGCTGGGGCAGAGGGACAGGAGCAGCTGCTTTGGTGGCCTTGGTGCACAGAGAACCAGCAGCTGCCAGGGAAAATGCCCAGAAAGCCAAGGGCCAGAGCTTGGCCAGCCCCACTGCAGATTTTAGTGCTGCCCTAATCCCAAACCCAACATCTGTATGGTTGCTGCTCAGGGGTGTGTCAGCCCAGGCTACTGCAGGGAGCAGAGAAAGCTCCCAGTGCTTCTGTGGTTTCTGTCATGGTGGTTTGGGGTCCCTTGTTCATTCCTCATTGCACAGAGAGTGCCACAAGTGTCCATTCCTAATTCCACAGAGAGTGGCACAAGTGCTCAGCCCACTCAGCAGCTGAATGGGGAGTGGTGTTGAGTCAGCAGAGGAGTTTTCACAGTGCTCACATTTTGGTAAAGAGTGATCAGGCAGCGCGTTGAGTTTGGAGCAGCTTCCTGTTCTGTGGTGGGTGAAGAAAGAATGTGTGAGATGTGGATTTTTCCTGGTGCAGCTACTCTGAAAGTTATGGAGTGCTTTATTCTTAGACAAAGTAGTCAGTGCTTCATGGTGATGTTAGTTTAATCCTGCCAAATCTTTTGAAGTTGAGTATTTGGAGTGAAATCGACTTGGAAATGTGATATATTTATGTAGGAAAGCAATGGCTGTGAAAGTTATTTTTTATGGGATCCCTGAAATGGGAGCTGGGAGGAAACTGGCCATTGGAGTGGAAATTTCACAGCTGAACAGGCTGAGCAAAGTGTGGCACACACTGCCTCTTGCACAGCCCCCCAGTAAATGAAATAATCTGAACGTGGTGTTTGTTTATTCAGTGCTACTCCTCTATGCAGAACTGTGTTGTGCAAAGAAAATAAACCCAGGAGAAAAGATCCCCGTAGTAATTGTAATAAAAGCACTGCAGGGCTTGTGTGGAGTGTTTCACCCAGCAGGCTCACAGGGTTTGCTGTGCTGGCAGCCTCAGGACAGGCTCCACTGCTGCAGACTGCTGCACTTGACATTTACTTGGAAATGAAAGTTTAGCAAGGAGCAGCTTGCACTGGAATTGTGGCTTTCTCAGAGTTGTTTGCACAGCTCTGGCTCCTTGAGACTTACACAATGCGAGGTGGAGCTCAGAGTGTTTCAGATGCAGGTAAAATAAATATGGATGCATTATCTGTCAGTTACTAATCAACTTTTTTATTTGCCCTTAAGACAGGAGCTTTAAAATAATTTTGCCTTTAAGTTTAGAGGTGCGGGGTGGTTGGCACCTTCTTAGCTCTTCATCCTGAGGCTTCAAGGAGAAGCCCTGGAGCTGGCCAGGTTTCAAACTTGCTCCTTCTGTCATTTACTACATCCTCAATAATGAAATGGTGACCGATGGGGGTTTTTTAAATTGAAAACTCTTTAAAGGGAAAAAATGGACATTTTGCACTTGCCAGTCCAAGGAAGGGGCTTGTGCTGCAGCTGTGCCACAAGAGGGGTGTGATCCTTTCACTGAGGTGATTTTTGTATGAGCAGCAATAGGAAAAACCCCAAGCTTTGCTGCTGGGGAATTCCCTCCCCTCTGGAAGTGGAGGAGGTTTGTCCCTAAATCCCTGCAGGCCCTCAGCAGTCCCTGGCAGGCTCAGTGAGGTGTTCTCCCCTGCCATCAGTTCTATCACATCCCCTGGGAGCTGTCAGAGCTGCTGGGGGCAGAGCAAACAGCATCATTTCCTCACCTGCCTTCATTTCCTCACCTGCCTTCATTTCCTCACCTGCCTTCATTTCCTTCCTGAGCCCAGGCCCAGCCTCACTGCAGCAGCAGCAATTTGTCCCTTCTGTTTGTCTCTCTCTCCTGTTTGTCTCCTCTGCTGCTCCCTCTGCTCCAGGAGCAGCAGGGACAGGAACACTGAGGGCTGAGATCTCTGTAGGACTGAAGGAATTTCTAGTGCATGGGATCAGGGACTCCTCAGCTGACTTCTCAAAAATCAAACCAGCCTTTTTCCTTCTCTGATGTGGTTTCAAAAGCTTAGTGCATGAGCAATCAATGTTCTCAGGTCCCTGCCTTTCAGACATCCTACACCGTGGGCTAATTCTGGGTTGCACCACGTAGTAGCTTCCTGGAAACTGAGGAACTGGATGTGGGCGGATTCAGCATTATTGGTGAATTGGGGGGGGAAAAAAAGATAATTTACCTTTGTGAGTTGAATGCCTCCTTTTAGAAACATCCTCCTTTCATGAAAGGTCCTGTTTTTATATATGGAAAAGCAGATTTCGTTAGTGCAGTTGTAACTGCTGTGGTTTGGTTTGGTTTCAATTAATTAATTCCTGTAATCTGTGGATTACAGGTTAGCTCTATTTTTGGCAAAGCAGGGTAGGGGCAGGACTTGCTAACAGATTGCCCTGGAAGTGGCAGATGGCATCCCTTACCCTGTACCAGCTTTGTAGGGCATGGCTTGTGAGTGGTGCTGAGATGTGAAACAACACTGCCATTTGCTGAATTCCCTCATTTGCTTCCAGAAGAGAGCTGGGGACTTTTCTCTTTGCACTTGTCCTCTCTTAAATGTTTTATGGGGTTTGTTTTTGGCACTGGCATGCTCCCTGTTAGCTCCAGCTGTAAAGTGGTACCTGTTCTCAGTGGGCACTGCCCATTCCAGAAGTTACTATATGTTTGCAGCCAGCTGGAGAATTTTTTTAAGGAACTGAAGGATCTTTTTTGAGGGATCTTTTTTGAGGATGGAGGTAGCTTCAAACATTTCACAGAAATGGTAACTTCAGTGTCTGGAAGTCTTCAAAAGGCTGCTTTGTATTTTACTGCTTGTGTTTTCCACACCGAATTGCTTTAGGATGTGGGGTTTTGTTCGGTTTTAATTTTTATCTTAAGGAATTGAAGGAATTTGGAATACTAACATGGGCTTTTTCCCTCTTTCTCTCCCCTTGCCTCCTCAAGAACCTTTTTGAAACGCCGGGGTTGCTGGAGTGGTTGAATTTTTCCTGGCTTTGCGTGAGAAATTCAGAAGACTGAAGCCCAGGCTCACTGTCTACCTTTCACGGAGGCCCAGCCGTGAGAGGACAGAAGAAGGCACGTGGCGAATCATGACGGCGGACAAGGAGAAGGACAAAGAGAAGGAGAAGGACAGGGACAGGGACCGGGAGCGGGACAAGGAGCGCGACAAGCGGGACAAGGCGCGCGAGAGCGAGAGCTCGCGGCCCCGGCGCAGCTGCACCCTGGAGGGAGGCGCCAAGAACTACGCCGAGAGCGAGCACAGCGAGGACGAGGACAACGACAACAACAGTGCCACCACCGAGGAGTCGGCCAAGAAGAGCAAGAAGAAACCCCCCAAGAAGAAGTCGCGCTACGAGAGAACCGACAACGGCGAGATCACGTCCTTCATCACCGAGGATGACGTGGTCTACAGGCCTGGAGGTAAGGGGCAGCCTAAAGTTACATCATCCTAAAGTTATATCATTGTAAAATTACGTCATCCTAAAGTTATATCATTGTAAAATTACGTCATCCTAAAGTTACATCATCCTAAAGTTATATCATTGCAAAATTACGTCATCCTAAAGTTGCATCATCCTAAAGTTACATCAGTCTCGTTTGGTGCTGGCTCTGGTGGCCCATGGCTGCTCAGTGTGTTCCTGGGAGCTGGAATTGCCCCTGTCCTGGGGGGCTGCTCCTGGGAGCTGGAATTGCCCCTGTCCTGGGGGGCTCAGTGTGTTCCTGGGAGCTGGAATTGCCCCTGTCCTGGGGGGCTCAGTGTGCTCCTGGGAGCTGGACTTGCTCCTGTCCTGGGGGGCTCAGTGTGCTCCTGGGAGCTGGAATTGCCCCTGTCCT
>JAWWMN010000073.1:7087975-7124442 GCA_035047745.1 Catamblyrhynchus diadema | reverse complement strand
AGTTACATCATCCTAAAGTTACATCATCCTAAAGTTACATCATCCTAAAGTTACATCATCCTAAAGTTACATCAGTCTCGTTTGGTGCTGGCTCTGGTGGCCCAGGGCTGCTCAGTGTGTTCCTGGGAGCTGGAGTTACTCCAGTCCTGGGGGGCTCAGTGTGTTCCTGGGAGGTGGAATTGCCCCTGTCCTGGGGGGCTCAGTGTGCTCCTGGGAGCTGGAATTGCCCCTGTCCTGGGGAGGCTGCAGCCTTGCCCTTGCAGGCAGATGTGGGGTGTGCATGGAACACTCCTGGCTGTATCTCGTGGTATCTGATTTGTAGGAAGGAACTTGGCTCCCCTCTGGAAAAGAGCCACCCTTTTTGCTTTCTGCTGCATGATTTATCTGTGATCACATGGAATCTCTGTCCCTGGGAGTTTGGAAGCTAAATTGGATAATGCATTAAATGCTTCACTCCCACTTTGGAGCCAGACCCACCCTGAGCTGGGGGATGTGGAGACATCCTCAACCTTTCTGGCAAGCTTTTCTGGGAATCTCTGATTGCTTTGGGAAACAACCCAGAGGAGTGAGGATCTCAGAGCTGCTCTTGCACTGGTTTCACCCCTCATTCCTGGCTGTGGCTGTGCCCAGCTGTTGGGCAGAGCAGTGTTGGGACCAGGGATGTTTGGGGACAGCAGCAGCAGCTTGCAGTGTGCTCTGCATGCCTTGGATGTGCCTCTTCACTACTGCCAAGTTCAAAGGAAGTTTTAGGCTCTCCTGTAAGGAGTCAAGGTCTAACCTGTGGCTGCTGCCAGGGAGTGTTTTCCTTAAAATGAGATTCCCCAGCTCCCATTTGTGAGTCCAAGCTTCCCTGTCTGTGTGCAGAGACTCTGAAATACTGCCTGGAGTTGTCCCCCCCAAGCTGGGGCTGTGTTTAGCTGCTCTGTTGGCAGCACTGCCTAAGGGTCCTGGCAGGGTCATATCCTGCAGTGGCACTGCTGGGGCAAAGCAGAGATGGGTTCAGGCTGGAAATGGGGAGCCAGGGAGGTCGGGTCCCCTCTGGTTCTCCGTGAGGAGCTGCTCAGCTCAGCTGCACCACTCTCCAGGTCAGCTGGGGATGTTTGAGGTGCTGCTGCAGTTTGAGTGGCTGTGAGTGCTCAGGTGTGAGTGCTGTGTGTGGGGCAGGTCCAGGTGGGATGTGCTGAGTTCCATCCTTCCTCCTCCTCCCACGGGAGCCCTGAGCACTCTGGTTTGCTCTTAGCTGGACCAGTGTTAGTCAGAACAGCTTCTCTCTTGAAATGCCTCAGCTTCAGTTTCAGCTGATTTCATCCATCACTGCAAAGGAGCTGCTTTTGCCATGGTGTCAGGAATATTTGTTTTCCAGCAGGGGCAGCTGGGAGCCTGCAGAAGCGTCAGCTTTGGTGGCAATCTTATTTTCAGTGTCAGAGGATGAAAAATAATTCAGAATCTGTTGAGAACAGCTGTTGTGTGGGCCCAGGAGTACAATGTGATACACTGGCTTTATTGCAAAAAGGGTTTGCTTAAAATGAAGATGGGAAATCAGTTTGTGGTGTCAATTTTATTCTGTAGGAGGATGGAGCAGTGGCTGTGGCTGATCTGGAGGAGGTTGTCCAGGGAAGGAGCAAGGAGAGCCATGCTATTGGTGATAATGGGGATATTTTGTAGCTGTTCTGGAACTTAAACCCCTGTTTATTAAATAGACATTTTGTTATTAGTAATCAGCATAAGAGATGTACCCTGGCACTGAAACTTTTCTGTTGTGTTGACTCTTTGTGCCGTTGGAAAACTTGTCTGGGAAACTGCTGAGAGTGAAGAGAACAAACATGAGCTCAGCCCTGGAGGGACCTGAGCATGGCTGGGACCTGAACTGAATAAACCCATTTTTAAATTAGATTTTAAAGGGAATTTCTTGTCAGGAGTGAGATCTTGACTCCACACCCCTGTGCTGGAGGTGTTCTAAACCAATGTGAGCATCCATTGCAGAAGGAGCTCTTCTGGCTCCTTACATACAGGGAGATGTATTTGTGGTTAAGGGTGAAAATTACAGAAATTTTAAGAAAGATTAGAGAATTTAACTTAATGAGACACGGCAAGGATTACAGAGATGAAAATTAAAGGTGTGTGCAGAAGGGATAGCCATCTTCAGCTTACGTCTTCTGGGCTTTAAGGAGGGGAAATCCTTTCCAATCATTTGATTCTTTCTCTTAAGTGCTCTCATCTGACGTGGATGAAAGTTCAAGGCCTGCATTTCTTGGTTAAAATCTCATTCTGTGTTTACCCCATTGCTGTAGAGTACTTAATCCAGCACTTAATTCTGCTTTTTTTCCTGTGCTGAGCTCAGCAGCTGTATTGGAGTAATAGCAAATAAACTGTAAATAAACAGATAATCAAGATCATTGAATTTTTTTTCGAGTGAAAGGTTTCACTGTATTGTTACCATGTAAATACTGCTCTTATTAATTTGCATAGATATAATGAATGCGTGCACAGCTTTAAATAATGTATTAAAAAGAATTGAGTAGGGCTTAGACAACACTGTGCAATTAATCTTCTCTGCTTTGCTGGAAATCACACAGGCCTAGCCTAAAAGCTTGTTGGCCCAGTTCCCCATCTGTCCTCTCAGTCTCCACACCCTCCCTGGCATTTCCTTCCAAATCTGCTCTCTGGGGTTTTCCTTCTTCTTTCCCTTGCAGTTCTCACCTTGCTGTTGTCACATTGCCTGTTGGAGTAGCAATAATTTCTGTTGCACAGTGGATATTCAAATTTGCTTTAGGCTTCCTTAGCCCGGGGAGATGGCAATGAAAGAGAGTTGTGTTAAAACTGAGAGTTATTTTTTTTCTCCTCTTGGATTTCAGTTAGATCATTTAATGCTGATTTTCCTTCCATTTCTCATGCAGACTGATCCCTTCTATGTCCCTGGCTTCTGCCAAAATCCACCTCAGGAAGGGCTGTGATTGAATTAACGCCACAGGATCAGTGCTGAGGATATTGTGGTGCTGTGGTGGCACCTGGAGTGCTGGGTTAAATCTGCCTTGGTTTGGAGCCTGGCAGAGCAGGTGACTGTCACCTGCAGCTGGGGACAACATTGCTTGCTCTGCCTGCGTAGAGCCATTTAAAAGGATCTGCAGGAATTAAAGGGATTTGTGGGGCTCTGTTTCTGCAGTGACATCAGTGGCTGCACAAACGGCCCTTCAGCAGGAGCTGAGGCAGGGGAAATGCTGGAATGCTGGAATGCCTGCAGGAGCCAGGCAGCAACCCTGGGGCTGGGGAGGGCAGCTGCTCATCAGCGGCACATCTCATTTTCCTCCTCGGGACATGGCTGTGTGCAGGGCTGTGCTGTGTGTCCAGGGCTGTGCTTTGTGTCCTGGGCTGTCTTGGGCTGTGCTCTGTGTGCAGGGCTGTGCTCTGTGTGCAGGGCTGTGCTCTGTGTCCTGGGCTGGGCTCTGTGTCCAGGGCTGTGCTCTGTGTCCAGAGCTGGGCTCTGTGTCCTGGGCTGTGCTGTGTGTCCTGGGCTGTCCAGGGCTGTGCTCTGTGTCCAGGGCTGTCCTGGGCTGTGCCCTCTGTCTGACCAGCAAGGGGAAGGGAGGGGTCATTAGCAGGGAAATGGGAAATGCTGTCATTTTTTTCTGTTTGAGGATACGCAAATAAAGCCCATCCCCATGTTGATGAGGTACTGAGGTGTGTCACACTTTAGGGGAGTTAAGGAGCCACTTGGTGTTTGTGGTGGCCTTGGGAGCAGCAAAGTTTTCTCTCTGAGCTCTCCTGGTGTGCTCGAGGCTGTTCAGAGTAAATCAATGAGGTCCTGCAGTCCTGTGGTGCAGTTTTGGTGCTGTTTGTCCTTGTGTCCCCCACACTGGCCATGAAGAGCTTTGGGGGGGTGGGATTTCCCATGGGGATTTGTGAGACATCGCTGAGGAGCACTGGGGCAAGTCTGGCACCTCCAGCAAAAGTTTCCTGTGGCCCTAAAAGGGCAGGAGAAGCCTGTTAGGAATGGCACACGTGCAGCAAAGCTTATCTGTGCTAGAGGAGGAGATTCAGACTAACTGGTTATTTAATTAATTTCTTTTATCAGCCTGGATTCTTGTTCCCACCCCTCCTCCCTTTTCATGTGTTTAATTGAAAAAACAACTCCAAGGCAGGAGGAGCTCTGGCAGGAGGTGGGGGCTGAGCAGCCGCGGGGTCTTTGCTGGCAGTGGGGCATTTCTGGGGACACAACTTGGTGTGAAAAAGTATTTGCTTTGTACAGATCTGTTAATGAAGCATGTGTGGATGCACCTTACAAGGAGAACTGTGCAGTGTTGTGGACATGCTTGAAAAGTGCAGGAAAATAATTGGTGTGGGAAATGATGTAGCTGGGGGCCTGAGCTGCAGAACAGTTGCTTTTATGAAATTAGGAACTGCAGAGTACAATTAGCTGTCATTAATTTTGTTGAATAGAAATATGTTCCATTTATTGTACAATCAGGAGCCAGGCTTGAATGAGTTTAAATAGATGAAATCTAAATTATACTGACAGTCCATTAAACAGCAGCAAAACCCCTTAAAGAAAATGGATTCACTATGATACCGGTTTATAATAAAATCATTTGCCAAATAAGAACTATAGTCCAGGCACTGGGAATACTCCTGTGAGCTTCAAATGAACACAGTAAATTGGTTGAGCCATTTATTGCAGAGAGGGCTCCAGCTCCTGTTCCCTGACAAGGAGCCAGCAGCGCTGCCTGAAATCTGCTCAGCAGGAAGTGCCACTGAAAGATCAGCCTGGCAAATTGTGTGTTGTCAGCCACGTGGGGAGGAGAGGCTTGCACAGCCCCTGCCTGTGAGTGGGGATGCACAGCCCCCGTGTGAGTGGGGATGCACAGCCCCTGCCTGTGAGTGGGGATGCACAGCTCCTGTGTGAGTGGGGATGCACAGCCCCTGCCTGTGAGTGGGGATGCACAGCTCCTGTGTGAGTGGGGATGCACAGCCCCCGTGTGAGTGGGGATGCACAGCCCCTGTGTGAGTGGGGATGCACAGCCCCCGTGTGAGTGGGGATGCACAGCCCCCGTGTGAGTGGGGATGCACAGCTCCTGTGTGAGTGGGGATGCACAGCCCCCGTGTGAGTGGGGATGCACAGCTCCTGTGTGAGTGGGGATGCACAGCCCCTGTGTGAGTGGGGATGCACAGCCCCTGTGTGAGTGGGGATGCACAGCCCCTGCCTGTGAGTGGGGATGCACAGCTCCCGTGTGAGTGGGGATGCTGCTGGAGCCCCAGCACATGTTTGGCAGTGCCAGCCCCCCTGGCTGCCTTGTGGGTTTGTCACTGAGCACTTCCCAATGCATTGCTGCTGCTGCTGCAGGCTTGTCACTGAGAACCTTCCAATGCATTGCTGCTGCTGCAGGTTTGGCGCTGAGCCCCTTCCCAATGCATTGCTGCTGCTGCTGCATGTTTGTCTCAGTGCTAACCTTTGTGTGCAAGGGTTTGGCACTTCTCCTGAGCCTGGGGTGCAGGCAAGTTCACATTTCAGCCTTTAAACTCCCTGAGTGCTGTAAATGTTGATTCTGGTCCTTTGGGAGGTACCTCTTGCTCATTAATGATCTGTAACTGCTGGCACCCTGCTCCTGATCACATTTAACTGTTCTGGGGGTGCTGACATTAACCCTATTCACATTTAACTCTTCTGGGGGTGCTGAGGGGTGCTGACATTAACCCTATTCACATTTAACTGTTCTGGGGGTGCTGACATTAACCCTATTCACATTTAACTGTTCTGGGCGTGCTCAGGGGTGCTGGAGCACCTGGGAGGGTCCTGGGCCTCCCGCTGGCTCTGGCTCAGAGCAGTTTCTGCAGAAGGGGCCAGGTCAGGGGCTGGCACAGGGCTCTGGGACCACTGAGCCTTTTCATTTCAGGTACCAGGGTGAGAAATGTAAATATTCCTTATTTCAGGAGTGTAAATGTCCTTCCACTGCTGGTCCCGCAGCTTGAGCTCAGGGTTTATACATGGCTGTACACACATGCAGAGTGAGCTGTGGCTGGTGAGGCCTGATGGGGAGGGATTGTGGATAATTCCTTGACAAAGGCTTTCAAGGAACATCCTCCCTGTGGAAGTGTGTGCTGTGCACAGAGCCCGTGGCTTTGTTCCTTGGATGATGGAAGTGTTGACTCATTAGGTGAAACATGAAAGGATTTAATGGTGAGGATGGTTACTACAAAACCTGCAGCCTTTAGCCTGCTAAAGGTTCAGAAAATGGGGCTGGTTGGGGTGATTTTCCAAGAGAATTTTTTACATCCATGCATTGAAGCTCTAATTTGAAAAGCAGCTTTTAGTGTGGGAATATTAATGTAACCCTTCAGAAGTAGGGCACATCTGGTGAGTATCACAAGCCCAAAGGCAGAATGACTCTGTGCCATGTGTCAGGGAAATGCTTCATCTCCAGTGGGACGTTTGACACGAGATAGGGAAGTGAGCAATGCACTCCTGGCTCAGGCTGGGAGGGAATCCAGGGGCTGTGTGGGGCACTCAGCATTTCCTTACTCTGTTTTGCAAAGCTTATGGAAAGCTCTTTTATTTTTATTTTTATTTTTATTTTTATTTTTATTTTTATTTTTATTTTTATTTTTATTTTTATTTTTATTTTTATTTTTGTTAATTTCCTTCAGAGCATTTGCTGCTTTGGCATTGCTAAACTCAGTGGTTGAACACATCAGTTGTTGAACTTTTCTGAGTTTTGGGTGGCTGATATGAGTGCCTCTGTAAACATTCTCCTTTTCTGGGGGGCATCTTTCGAGTTCCTGCCATCCCCAGCATTGCTGTGCACCTGGATAAACTTGTTTTTCTTATCTGCCTGGCCTCTGGTGCTTTGGAGCCTTGTAACTGGATGTCATCATTGTTTTAGGCTTGGCAGGCAGCCAGCCGTGCCTCCCTCAGCACAACCCAGAGTGAGTTTTTATCCCCGGGAGATGCCACAGCCCCTCGCTCTGTGCCAGCCATTTCACAGGGATGCTGGGCTGCTGGCTCTGCCTGCTGCCTGATCAAACTCTGCAAAATGAGCCTTGCACAGCCCGCATACCAAGGGGAAAAAATAAAATAAAAAAGATCTTGCAGGTTGTGGTGCTGTGTGTGGAATCTCACTCACTCCTGGAGGAGCAGGATGTGCATGGAAGGTCCAGCTGGTCCTGAGCAGGGACTGCAGCCTTGGCCAAGTGCACTGGTCAGCCGGGAAATGTGGGATAACCAGGGCTTGGGAATGCTGGGATGTGCTGGAATTGCTGGAACAATTCCTGATCAGCCAGGAAATGTGGGATAACCAGGGCTGTGGGAGTGCTGGGATGTGCTGGAATTGCTGGAACAATTCCTGATCAGCCAGGAAATCTGGGATAACCAGGGCTGTGGGAATGCTGGGATGTGCTGGAATTGCTGGATTAATTCCTGGTCAGCCAGGAAATCTGGGATAACCAGGGCTGTGGGAGTGCTGGGATATGGAGGAATTGCTGGATTAATTCCTGGTCAGCCAGGAAATGTGGGATAACCAGGGCTGTGGGAATGCTGGAATATGGAGGAATTGCTGGATTAATTCCTGATCAGCCAGGAAATCTGGGATAACCAGGGCTGTGGGAGTGCTGGGATGTGCTGGAATTGCTGGATTAATTCCTGGTCAGCCGGGAAATGTGGGATAACCAGGGCTGTGGGAGTGCTGGGATGTGCTGGAATTGCTGGATTAATTCCTGGTCAGCCAGGAAATGTGGGATAACCAGGGCTGTGGGAATGCTGGGATGTGCTGAAATTGCTGGAGCTCCCAAATGAGCTGGATTTGAAATGTGTCTTACAAAACTCGGAGATTTTGGAGGTTTTCCGTGTAAATCCAGAAAAGCCCATGGAAAATCCCTCCCAGGACAGTGGTGTTTGTTGTCCCTGCTGTGTTTTGAGCAGCAGCTCCTTATCTGTGTGTCACAGGGGTCACCAGGACGCTCCCTTCAATATTTGCTTGGCTTTGGGGTTGGCATCTCTCTGTTTAGCAAGCTGTGTGTGAGCTTGCTGAGTTCCAAGGTCAGGATCATTAATCAGGCACTTCTCTCCCATCCGTGCTGTGTTTTCATTCCGAGGGCACTGCTTTTGTTGTAGTTATTGCCAAGACTGTTTTGAACACAACAGACCTTATGTTACAGCAGCCTTGGAGAGCGCAGTTGTCAAAAGCAAACAAAAATAATTACTGTGTTTCTGTCTTGTCAAATGTAATTCGAGGAAGCGCAGGCCTTCCCTGAGGTAAATCTAATTTAAGTTTGCTGTGTTTCATCTGTGATTGGTTGCCTTGGTTTTCTTCACAATTAGAAGAGAAGATATGTTAGTACTCGGTTCTTAATGGCGAGCTGACCACGAAAAATCTGATTACTTTCCTCTCTTGTTTTGGTCTGGTTCACAGGCTGTGACCTGGTCGTTGTTATTAACTCAATCCAAAGTGGTCTTTAAATTCCTTTCTTTTTGTTTACCTAGCAAAATGTCTATTCAAATTAAAGTTAATTTTATGCAGTTGATTCCCTTATTTATCATCATAAATAGTTTCTATTTTTAGATCACCCTCAGAATAAATTACACAATATGCAAATGCGATGGTGGTTCTTTCAAAGTTTAAGCTGTATTTGAATGTATCCTGTTGTTATGCTCTTTCTTGGAGGCACAGAAGTTAATGCCCATTATTGTAAAATCTTGTGTTTTTAAAGATTGCGTTTATATCGAAAGCCGCCGGCCGAACACGCCCTATTTCATCTGCAGCATTCAAGACTTCAAACTGGTAAGGAACATTTTCACCTCTCCTCCTTTCCCCTGCCCCAGCCTCCAGTGGGGATATTCTTAGCCTGGATCCCTTCCTGCAGCTCCTCTGAGTGAAGCTTTACCCTCTGAACCCGGAGCTGGTTTTTGTTAAACCCCAGCTCTGTCTTTGGGGCAGCCTCAGGAGCTCAGGCTGAGATCCCTGGCGTGTTCAGCTGAACAGAAACCTGAGCTTTGAGTTGTGTTGTGGGGAAACTGGGGCTCAGGAAATTCAGTTTGGCTGTGCCTTGTCCAGCACAGCTCTGGGATGAGGCAGAGCCCTGGCCGCCTGTGCATCTCAGCTGCCCGTGGGCTGGGGGATATCCCACCAGCGTGGCCAGTTTAGTGGGGAGAGACAGAAAATAGCATTGAAGGACTTCAGCACTTCCTTCTCTAGCAGTGAGAGGTCAGGGAGCTGAGCAGGAACAAATCAGAGAAGGATTTGCCCCTTTCTGTCCCTCTGTCCCCACCCTGTCCCCTCTGGATGCAGCAGGAGCTGCTCACAGCCAGGGCACAGGGTTGGCACCTGGCAGAGTTCTGTGAGCAGGAGATTTGGGCACCTCTGGGAGTTTGTTTCTGCTGCTCCTTATTGCTGTACTGAGTCCTGAGCAGATAATAAACTCTCTTTATCAATGTATTGTCCACAGCCATAGATCACCCAGGCTGCTGCTATCAGAATAAACCTGCCTTCATTCCCTCCTCCCTTCCAGGCTTTTCCAGTTATTCTGTGAGAAGCACAGAGATGTTCCTCAGTGCTGCTGGTGCTTGGCACCTGTGGGTTTGTTCCCTCTTTGCTCCCCCTGTTTTTGGGCAGCCCCTGGGTTTGCAGAGCCCGGGGCCCCTCCTGCCCATCAGCAGGGGCTGCTTTGGGTCTGCCTGGGTTCCAGTTCCTCTGGGTGCTGCTGAGCTGCAGGAACTGCTCAGGAGATGAACAAAAGCTGCAGCCTCTGGGGCTGGGCCACTCATTTCAGCTCAGGGAATTGCAGCTTTAGTACCTTTAGATGGTTTTGAAGTGGTTTCTTTTTGCTCGTGTTTTCAGCACACAAAGGACTTGGCACCAGGGCTGCTGGCAATTTTGCATAATTTTTGACATGGAAACAGTGTCTCTGTTCTATGTTTACTTTTGCCTGCACACAGTTCTTGAGTTTCTCTGTTAATTTAATTTTTCTTACTGACATAATGCATAAAAGGAACTTGTATAAATGACAAAGCCAAAACCCTCTTGATGCTGATTATACCAGCAAAACTAAATCCCCAGTGTGTGTGTGGCACTGATTTTCCTGTTGGGGAAAGGGAGGATGAGCAGTGGAAAGGACACTCGATTTCTCTTCGAGTGTGAGATACCAACAGGAAAACAGCCTTGTTTTGCCTTCAGCTAAATATGTCAAGTGAAGCAGGAAAGTTAAAGTCAACAGCTTTGAAATGTCGCCCACTAATTAAATACATTATGTGTTGGTTGTCACAAAATGAAAGTTTTTGGCTGAGTGTGTGAGCCTTACCTTATGCTTCCCCTGGTTCTAGGTGCAGTCTGGGGGCAGGAATTATGGGGGTGTTTTACTGATAAAACAGGAACATAAAGTTATATTTTAAAAAATGAAAGGGAGTTAAAGATGACCCATTGAAAAGCACGATGTCCTTGCTGGACCAGGATCGCTGTGATGCTTTGGGTTTTGTTTGGAATTTTGCAGAACTTTGAGCAGCTCTCTGGGAATCCACTGGTTTATTTTTGCCCTCCAGCACTGAAATGTGTGAGTGTTGGCTGGTGAAAGTGCAGCTTCCTTTTCCTCTCCTCACAGAAGGATGGGGTGGCAGGGCAGGTGAGGAGGTGTCATATCCATAAATGCTTTTCTGTGCTTCACTTCACCAGTTCGAATTATTGAGCTTAAAACATTTTAAGAGTGAAGTTGCTGTTGTTCTCTCAGAAGAGTATGTGATAGTTGTCTGGATTTAAAAAAAAAGGCAGTGGATGATTTTTTTCTCTACTGATTGGGTTATTCTGTGCTGTCTGTGTCCCAGAACATTTTATTAATCTCTTTTTGGTGCTAGTTCATTTTCTTTGGATTAATACTATCCTCTTTCAGGATTCAAGACCAGATTATTCTTGAGGACTTTGATTAGGAACAAGCTGTGGTGAGGCAGGATTCAATCTGAGCTTGCTCTATTGCCTTACATGTTTTTATTGGTTATCAGCTCCCCCTTCATTGCTGATATTCAATATTTGCTCTCCCTCCTGTCGGGGCAGCTGAGCCAGTGCTTGGGTTCAAGTGGTCTCCTGGATTATGCAAGGTCATGATTGGCTTTAAAGCAGCTTTTCTACCTTGTTTTTCCCTTGGGGAGCACTTCTTTCCCCAGTTTAAGCCTGTCCTATCCAGCTTACAATGTCAGTTACTTTAAAAATGTTGTTTTTAAGAAAAGGAAACAGCAGAATGTAATTGGGAAGCTGGAAGGTGGAGAAAGCCTGTGAAGGGGCAGAGTAATGTGGCTTTAATACTTTCCTTGGCATTGCCTGTTGAGCAGCTTTAAGGAGGAAAATGTTGTTTTCAGGATGGTGAATGTGGGATTCTTAACTTGGGATTCAGGCTTTGCTTGCTCTGGGTGTTTTTGTTCCAGAACAATCTTACAGCTTGGGGTTTAAATTACACAGGCAAATCAATAAAATGGAAGCAGTAAATGCTCTGCTGCATTAAAAAAACATAAGTTTCTCTGATTATTTTTTTCCTGTGGAAAACGTTCAGGTTGTTTACATCAGGAATTGTCTCCTGGATGTCAATCTGCTCTTTTCCCTTCATTCTGCAGCAGCACCAGTGCATTTTTAACAGTGCAGTTGTTCCCACAGCAGCCTGCTGCTGTCAGCAATGCCCATTTCCTATTCATCAGGAGGTTAGGGAAGCATGCTTCTCCTTCATTCTCATTTGGCACGAGTCAAACGTTTTAAAAATCCACAGGCTTGACGAAGTGTTCCTTAAATGCTCTGTGGTGCTACAAATACCTGCTCAAAGCCCAGGCAGCAGAGCAGGGCTGGCTGAGCCCTGTGGGAGCTGGGAGTTGTCTGCAGCTCTGGGGAGAGGGGATCCAGTGCTGCTTCACCTCCCCTCAGAGTTCATTTTTCCCAACTTGTTCCAATCTCCGCTCGTTCCATGTCCTTCAGCCTGGCTGCAGCTGCTGATCCTGCTCTTGTGGGCTCTGAGCTCTGCTGGGAATTCATCAGACCTGGCCCAAATCACTTGGATCTCCTGAGCTTCTGGCACTAGAGTGGCATCTGGAAGTTGTGGGGGAAATGGCAAAGGGTCTGCTCAGCCAGTCCTGTGTGTCATTCACACCCAGCACCTTCTGCTGCTTCCTTCCACCCCAAAAGGAAACAAGTCCTTCTGTCAGAAATTCTCTTTTATTTGAACAGTGCTGTGTTTTGAAAGTGGAAATTCTCACTGAATTTCCTTTCAGATCAGGCCATTTGAAGAAACAGATTTGTATTTTCTTCAGGCTGAGGGTATGGCTTCAGAGCTAAAGGGTTTTTTAATCAAATAGTAGTATTTAATGTGTTTCTTTTGTAGTTTACACTGATTGTAATACAAATAATTATAAACAGTGAAATTTCCTTTTATCTCTTTGTTTGTGGTTAACAAGTCCTAAAATTCTGTCCATTCTCTTTATCTTAATTAAAATGTTGATTGTGATTACTTCTAGCTGATGGAAACACACAATTAAAACTCAGCTGAGTGACTTGTGTGAGAAAATCCAATAAATGTGCAGAAATCCAGTTCCTGCGGGTTAAGGGACATTTTATAACCCCACACCCCAGATGTAGAAATTAAACCTGATTAAGGGAGGGATCTGACAGGCTGTGATGGAAAATCCAACAGGAACATCCGTGTGAATCCTTCAGGATCTTTGCACAGAGCTCAGCCAGGGGAAGTGTCCCAAGCTCTCGTGTCCCTGGTGAAGCTGTCTCAGAGTGGTTGTGAGCAATAAAACCCTGCAGGGTTGGTTGCAGGATTGTTTTATCCCAATCAAAGCGTCTTCCTCACCTGAATAGCCAGCTGTTGGCTTTAAATATATGATGCAACAGCAGTAATTACATTTCAGATATGAATATATTAATTATGTAGTGCCTGTAAACCCATGCGGATCCAGCTTTGATTAAGGCTCAATTTAAATATCAAAAGTAGTGCAGAGCCATGTCTGTAGGAAAAAAAGGGCTTTATCTGCTGCAGAGATCAGAGTGGGAGAAGTTCACTGAGTTCTGGTGTCTGGGAGAGGGGCACGAGCACGAGGTGGGATTGCCTGAGAGCTGAGCTGGGCCAGGGAGGCTCTGCTGGTTTGGGTGAGCTCAGGTGAGCTCTGTGCTGGTTTGGGAATGGTCCTGGAGCAGCTCAGGTGAGCTCTGTGCTGGTTTGGGAATGGTCCTGGAGCAGCTCAGGTGAGCTCTGCTGGCACCAGCAGCCCCAGCCCAGCCAGGAGGGGAAGGGGACGCAGGCACAGGGGCGCTGGGACTCTCACCCCAGGAGCTGATGTGCATTTTCCCCTGGGACTGCAGGTGGAGGCAGAGGTGGAGAGGGAAGCAGCAGAGGCACGGGGTGAGGGAGGAGTGCTGGAGCAGAGGCAGCTGCTGCAGGCTCTGTGGGAGCTGAGAGCAGCTCATTGCTGCAATTACACTCATTTATTTCTGCATTCCTACAAACACAGCAGAGCTGCAGACCTGCCCTCCCATCCTGCCGTTCAGACCTTTCCTGGTGCGAATTTCCAGCTTGGATAAATGAGTCCAAATTGCCTTTTTAAGGTTTTCCTGTGTTCCAGAGGGACCCAGAACACCACCAGCAGATGGATTTCAGCAGCCTGTTTGTGCTTTCTGCATCCTGCCTTAATTTGATGTCACATTTAAAATGCTAATGGCCACACTCTGAATGGGAGCATCAGAGGGAAACTTTACACCGGGAAAACGCTGAATTTGCCACACAAAAGGAAACGTTATTAATTGTGATGCAGTTGCCCTTTGTGCCTGTGTGTTTACTTGATTGAAGCATCTTGACTGTGGAGCTTTCTCCTTGAAGCCTGATTTGAATGGAGTGTACAGCTGGATTGCCCCAGGGCCTTGTAACAATTTATAGTCTGCGTGGAAAGGCAGAAGTGCATAAAAAGACAGTTGTGAAATGCTGCTAGTGCCCTGTAATAGAAAATCTGGCTGTGATGACCTTGGCTGCCTGGGCCCCTGGGATCGCTTTGCTCCCATCCCAAGGATTAGAAAATGGAAAGGATTGCACCTCACCTGGAATAAAGGAGGGGAAAAATCACAAGAAATTTGTTTTTTTCCAAATTATGCAGTTCATGCTTCCTCTCCTTTGCATTCTTCCTGCATGTGGCCTTGCATTTTAGCAAACATGTTAAATTTACATCTGTTATTCTCTGCACTGTTACAGGAGCTGGGGTTTTTGCATGCGAATATCTGGGTGAGGTTTCTGTAGCCACAAGCATTTATGTATTTAAAAGCCTCATTCTGTTTGCAGATGAATTGATGTTCTGTTCCTGAACTGCAGCTGAATTAATTTGTGGCAAATTTTTCCTGGCCAGTTCCGAGGCAGCGTGACCTTTCCTTTTTGGTGTGGAAAAAATGCTGATTAATACAGATTTTTTTCCCTGCTTCTCCACATCCATCGCTCTTTCTAGGGCCAAAAAAGGCAAAAAAAGATTTTCTGCTTCCTCCAGATCACGGCTAAACCTTTCCAAGGCGAGGTTGGACTGAGCTTGGAGCAGCTCACAGTGCCATGAAGGGCCAGAGCAGCCTTGCTAACGGGAGCCAGACAAATGAGGCCTTTGAAGGGATACTGAATTATTTAAAATCAAAAATTTAGCCTGCAAATGAGATTGGCTTTTATGTGTAATGTGCAGCAGATGGGAGTGCTGCTGTGGCTGCAGTGGGGCAGGGTGGGGTGGGAGATGAGGATGGGAATGTGGGTGCAGGCACTGATGGAGAGGCAGAGGTGACACTTTAAGGATTGCAGGGCAGGGGCTGCTCAGTGATTAAATCCTCTGATGCTGTCACTGAGCCGTGAGGCTGCAGATAACATTCTCTGCCTGTGCTGGAAACAAGAATCAATACAAACTCCTTGACAGGGGCTAAATTATTAAATAGAGCCTTCCTTACAATGTTTCATTATCTGGGATTTACCTCAGCTGGTGATTTGTCAGCAGCACAGGGAGATTTGCTGGGTGTTTTGTATAAAATCATCCCAGATGCATATGAATCCATTTTGATAATTCCCCTCCTTTTTACAATGCTTCTCTGTGTATTTATTTATTTTTTTTTGGTTGCTATTACTCAGATGCCACTTTGAATTCTCACACAGATCCTAAGCTGTGCTGCGCAGTGAGGTTTGGGCTTGTCACATCTGTGTAAAAATAAATCCTTTTTGTATGGCAGGCTGTTCTCTAAGTGCTGTTTTCAGGCTGTTAAATTAGCAGGGGATTTGCAGTGTCTCTCAGGTGAGCCTCAGAACTGAGGCACGAGGCTGCTCCGTGGATTTATGGGCACTGGAGTTTCACTGGACTCGGCTGAAATACAGAGCAACATTCTTTTTATTCTGTTGTACATCTTGGGAAGGAAGGCAGAGCAGGAACCATCCATTCTAAGCTGCTAACCCAGCACATTTTGCATTCCCAGGGTGCTCAGGGCTGTGTGGACATGCTGTGTTCAGACCTGGCTCAGGTGTGTCATTTCATCAGTGCCATTATTTTGTCAATTAACCGATGTTTAACATTTTTGTGGGATTTTGGGTTTGTTTTTCTGAGTAGCCTTGACAGGGTAATGCACCAGTGCAAGTGAATGAATTCCTCCAGAGCTGCAGAGTTATGTCACAATTACACCACGGTCCTTTGGAGAGGCAGTGTTCGTGTTTGGGGGTGTAAAGCAGATGGCAGCATTGTTCACAGTGAGGATTAACAGCAGGAAGTTAAGGCTATATGTGTGTTTTTGAGGGCTCAAATCCAGCTCTGCCTCCATTCCTTCCATATGGCCTGGATCTCTTCAATCCAGCCCTTACAACTTAGGGGCTACATACAAAAAAACCCCAAACAAATATACAAAACACCAAAACAAAAAACCCCACAGGATAATCCACAGGGCGTTGTTTTGATTTTTTTTTCCTTTTTAATGTGATTGCCCTGTTTGTTTTTGCCCCACTTGGCATCCAGCAGTTGGAATTCTCATGGCTGGCTTGTTGGCACAGGAGCACTGGAGGATTATTCCCCCAGGAAAGGCTCCTGGGCTGTTTCCCTGGGCTGATATTTATAATTTCATGAAGCCCTTTGTCATGGCAGCGTGTCTTTGCCACCTTTAGCTTTCTATTTGACCTTTCTCCTGCCTTGTTTCCTCCCCCTTACTCAAGGTAAACCTGTTTTCTACACCTGTGCTGAGATAATTGAGTGCTAAATAAATCACTGTGTGCCAGCTGGAAAATACCCAGAAAAAAAATGTTATCTCTGGCTTTTAGGGGGAAAAAAAAGTATCAAATTGTACATTAGCTGGGTTTTATGTAGCAAGAGAAAATGGAGTTAGGATAAATGTAGCCATGTCCTCTGGTGTTGAATAGTGAGAGCATCTGTCATGTTTAATAATGCTTCTGACCTTTAGGATTATTGAAGTCGAAATTTTCTCTCTGGTCATTTGGGGCTACTTGAGCACTGTCAGATTTCTTGTGGCTCTGCTCAGCCTCCAAAGGCACATTGTTATGCTTGGTGAGCTGCTGAGGATAATTCATTAAAGGAATTTGTTTTCCTGCTTTCCGAAGGGTTTCCTTGAGGGATGTGAAATGTCACTGAATTCCAGAGAGTGTCCCACCCCCAGGGATGTGCTTGGGATTGCTCTGTGGGGAGGAGGTGATGCTTTTGGTGCTGCTGTGGAATAAAGGCACAGCCTGAGAGGGACAGAGGAACACGGAGGGGAAGAGGTGTGGATGCTCTCTGAGCACCTGTTCTGTGCCTGAGGGGCAGGAAAGGCAAAATCTCCTTTTTTTGAGTACCTGAGTGGCAGGAAAGGTAAAATCTCCCTTTTACTCAGCAGGGACTGGTGGAGCCACTTAGGAAAACCCTTCAAGTCAGCTCCACCTTGTGCCTGGCACAGCTTCAGATGCTCTCAGGCTGGGTTTGTCCCCTGGTGTCACCTCTGGGGACGGGTCCCTGCCTGGCACTCGCAGCCAGGGCTGTGATGGATCTGCATTTTTGACACTGCAATCACTGAACACCAATCCATGGAGAATTCGGACTTGTAATTTTGATTAAAGTGATTGATTTTTAAAGCAGCCTCAGTTCGTTTTGGGCCATTAGAGGGTATTTGAAAGGAAAATAACTCTTTAATTAAATTAGTAGTGTGTAAGCATCCTGCTCTGCTTTCTGAGCAGAACTTCTGGGGGTTTTTAAATCGTATTCCCTTCAGTTGGTTGTTGGCACATTTTAAGGTTAAAAGCGATGCAAAATTATTAAGACCAACAAACCCGTGCTGAGCAACTCTTAAACTTCAAATGAAGTTTTTCCTTTGGGAAAACACCCAGGTTGTGTTGTTGTGTGAAGCAATTCTTGTCCACCCACCTGGATGTGATATATTAATATACCCCACGGAAGGAAGGCTGTGTAAACAGCAAAGTGCTTCCCTTTTATTTGTAAAACATCCTTTTCAGACTACAAACACGTCTAAAAGGTTCAGTTTATGGAGAGAACCACATAAGTAAGATAAAAGAATGTGTATGTTTCTGTGCTGTGCAATAGAAAGAGATAATTTATGCTCTGTATCTGCGATTAGTGACCCGAGGCTGTTGAACTTCCTCTTTATGGATTGGGAAAATGCTGTGACAGTTTTCAAGGGAATTGCTCTCTTTGAGTTTAAAGAGATGAAAATGGGTCTGCTAACAAGGACCAGCTTCAGCGGGTGCTTTCATATTCCTCGTGTTTAAAAAAAAAAAAAAAAAAGGAGGCAAGAAAAGCAAAGGCAATTGGGTGCTTTGATATGTGTGACCCCGGAGGCTGCAGGCAGCAGCTGGGGAACGGCAGCCAGGGCTGCAGGAGCTGTCCTGGGGAGATTTGTGCAATGCCTGTGGCTGAGAGGATGGAGAAGGGTGTTTGCCAGGAGGGGAGCTGCCATTTGGGGCCACTTTTCCTGTTCTGAGGGGTTGTGCTGCTTCCCATGTTGATATTCCCAAACCCAGGAATTCCCTCTGCCTGTGCTGGGCTCTCGATCCAGGGTGATGAGCACCAGCCTGGACTGGGAATTAGAGCTGTCCTCCCTGAGCTGGGGCAGATTTGTGAGGAGATACCTGAAAAGTGCCTCCTGATTTCAGGTGTGGCTTTGCTGCACCCTCAGAACACGAACTCTGGGAGGTGTGAGCTGCTTTGGGCCTTTCAGCTGCAAAATTCCATTAACTGTGGTGAAATATCACCCTCAATCTCTGATCTGGAGGTGATTAAACCAAGCGGCTGTTTGTTACCAAAGACTGGGCCAGGAAAACAAACAGCTGGGAGCACATCTGGAGCATGGCTGCATTTGCAGCAGGCACAGTAAATATTGAAATTGGAGCTAATGCTGCCTCCCATTGCAGATGAATTTCTCATGTGCTCCTTGGGAAGCACTTGTGGGACGAGTGCTGCAGTTTACACCAGTTCAAGTGCTGGGAAATGCCTTTGGATTTGTCAGTGTTGCTGGTGCCAGTGCATGAATATTTTATTGTACTTTTCCAAGGTACTGAGCACTCAGGGAGCTCCAGGGCTTTTTGGGGCAGGTTCCCAGGGAGATGGCACAGCCAGAACTGCAGACAACTGCACAGGCAGCTGGAATATGGGCTTCAGTATTGATCCAAAGGCTTCTCCCCTTAACTTGTGTGTCACAGAGAGGCAGAGCTCCTCATTTGATTCACAATCTCTAACACTTCCATTTCCCCAAACACAGGCAGTTTGCAGAACCAAGTTCATGGAAGTGTTAAAACCTTCCTGAGAAGATTCTGTTTGGTGAAAGGAAGCTGATGTAAATCATGAGCTCTCTAAACCATCAAACCAAGTTTTATACAAATTCCCTGAATGGCTTCTGGTCATTTTTCTGTTTTGGAAGGTTCCCTGCCAGCTTCTGCATTTCTGGTAGCTCAGAGAATCCTCCTGTTTGCAGTGGGTCTGGAGAGAACAGGCTGTGCTGGTTCCCTTGGGGTGAATCCTTGTGCCCAGGCCAGGGGAGAGGCATCAGCCCTCATCATCATCATCATCCTCAGGAGGCTTCTGGAGTCAGAGCCTTTGAGGCTGGCACTGATGGGTTCCATCCAGTGCCTGCAGTAATAGAGGAAATTAATTTGAGTTCTGCACGAGGACTGAGTGCTTTCTGCTGCTTGGGCTCTGAGCTTTCTGCTGCTGGACCTGGCAGTGAATTAACACCTTGACTTCTTTAATAGAAGTTATTAGTGGCTTCATTTGTTGGAGTTGTAATGCTGTGCTGATTATATGGCCCAAGACAAACGATTAACTTTGGAATTGTGCATTAGCTTGGCTGGCTGTGTTCACTGCAGTTCAAAGCAGAGTGCGCATGGTGGCCATGGGATGTGCTAGAGGTTTGAAAACCACATTTCTCTATTTCAGAACTGCTTTTCTTGTGCCTCATCCCAGTTGTCTGTATGTTTACACTTCCAGCACCCAAGAAAAGTTGTTTTTTTTCTTTGTATCTCTCTCCCAACTTTTCCTTTGAGATTTTTTCTCTTCCAGCAGGTAAATGCATCCTATTTATTCTCATTGTAGTTATTTCTGATTTTAGTGTTTTCAATATCTGGCTATTTCCAGATGAATGGAGAGCATCTTTGCAATCTTTCTGTTCAGATTAGATGGCAGCCTGTGGAGCTGCTTTGGGGTATGTTTATTTAGTCCTGATTTACATACAAACACAAAGAAAAACTCTAAAGCCCGGTGCTGCTAATTCAGCTATTGACACCAGGGCAGGCAGCACCAATCTGTGCCACAAATTCCCTGCGTGCTGAGATACAGCCATGCCTCCTGCACAGGGACATTTTTAAGATTGCTGCTTTGTTTCCTTGATGAGCTCTCTGGTGTTGCCCGTTAATTATGGGCAGGGTTTTGGTGGGGCTGCGTCTGGCCCTGTTGGCCAGCCCTGCTGAACTCTGTGTGAAAAGCTGATTTTGCTCTGGTCCCAGCCATCAGCTGGTCAGTGACACACACGTTAGAGGTAAACATTTCAGTGAGTGACCATTTCCCAGTGAATGGCATCCTCTGGGGAGCTGCTCAAGGAAACATTCACTTCCCAGGCATTCATTTCCCAGCACACTTTGTTTCCTCCCAGGAGCAGCGATTGCTTTTGTGGGGAAACAGCCCAGTCTCAGTCTCTGGCTGCTGCTCAGTGCATTTTCTTTCCTTTTCTTTCTGTAATTTCCAACCCCAGCCTCTTGGCAAAGTGCTTTAATTTTTCCTGTTATAAATTCCCTGCCCATGAGGTGATATTTTAGCAGGCAGTGACTGTTCAAACTCAGGGCTGGGTTTGCAGAGCAAACTCCAGCTCTTGGTGTGTCTTTGTTCAAAGGTAAACCTCTAGGTGGGATGGTAAAGAAAATGTGGCCTCTTGATATTTAAAAGGTGAGAAATCTATTTAAACTGTGGATGATGGCTTTGAATAGCCCCACTGCTGAGTGCTGCTTGTTTTAATAGAAGTGATAAATACTGTGGCTGGTGCTGCTCTGCAATTAGATCTGAGCTATGTGCTATAAATGACATCTAATGGCAAATGTCAGGCGGGGCCTGAGTGGTATCTTCATTTCAGTGGTGCACTTCTTTGGCACAACGCTAAAAAAACCTTAATGGAATTTAATTACCAGAGCATCCATTCACTGCTCAGTGAAATGCACTTGTGATCCCATTAGGTGGTGCTGGCTGCTGGCTCCTGGTGCTGAGCTGAGCAGGGGATGCTCAGGAGGGTCCCTGGCACTTCTGGGTCAGCAGCTCCCCCAAATCTGCTCCTGGGAAAGGCAAAAGCTGAAAATCTGTGACCAGAGTGGGCTGGGAGAGGGCAGACAGCAGGAGCAGGGATGCTGTGGTCAGAACCAGAGCTGATTTCTCTCTCAGGGTGTTAATTACAGCCCATTGATGACTCTGGGGTGTTTGTGCAGTTACAGCAGAGCTGTGGCACCTCCAGGCCTCACCTGGATTTGGGAGTTTGTATGAAATGCACATTGGTGAGTTTGTTGTAAATGGGATTTCCCTACCCGCTGATGGAGGGGCAGCAGCTCTGGGGGCTGGCAGCACCTTCGCTGCACAATTACCTGGAATTCCACTGAATGTGGAGGTGTAGGGGGAAATAAACCCAGGAAACCTGGATGGGAAAAAGGAAACGGAGCAGAAAGAGACCACAAAGGGATTAAATGAGGTAGTAAGCAATGACCCATAACCTTCATGGAACATCTTATCATAGTTTTATTTTAAGCCAGTCAGTTTTTAAGCATAACTGCTTTTTTTTTTAACAAGATGAGATTATCTTGTGTCGTTTAGGATCACAGTGAAATTTTAAGGGTATGTTGTACCCAAGTGTATTTCATTTAAATGAGAGCAGGTGACTTGCTGGTTCTCAGCACAGTGAGCAGCTTTGTTTTGGTAAAGCTGGAAAGCTGATGGGATAAACAGCAGAGTTTATTTTAAATACAGACATCTGTCAGTCATCACCTGAAATGAATCATGTTCTTTGTCTCCTCTAAAACCCTGGACGAGGCTGTGCCCAAGGTGAGACGTGAGAGTGACACCAAATCAAATAAAGGGCTGACACTTGTTCCACATCAGGCAGCTTTTGTAAAACCTGCTGGATTTGCTGAACTTCCTTAGAGCTGTGCTGTGCTTGGAGCACAGGGAGCTCCAGTGCTGGCTCCTGGTGGGGTGGGTCTCACTGCTGGGTTCACCAGAATCAGTTCATTGCATTTCTTTTTACTGCATTTCCTGGTGAGGTGGGTCTCATTGCTGCATTTACCAGGCTCAGTTCATGGCATTTCCTTTTATTGCATTTCCTTTTATTGCATTTCCTTTTATTGCATTTCCTGGTGAGGTGGGTCTCAGGATCTCCCTGCTGGGTTCGCCAGGCTCAGTTCATGGCATTTCCTTTTATTGCATTTCCTGTGAGGTGGATCTCCCTGCTGCCTTCACCAGAACCAGTTTGGTGCTGCTCATTGCATTTCTTGTGAGATGAGTCTCACTGCTGGGTTCCCCAGGCTCAGTTTGGTGCCTTTGATTGCATTTCCTGATGGGTCTGTCCTGCTGCAGAGCTGCCACAGTTCTCATGTCCCAGCAGAACATGCCATGTTCTCAGGGCTGTGCTGAGCTCAGGGCTGTGCTCTCAGGGCTGTGCTGAGCTCAGGGCTGTGCTGAGCTGTGTTTTTCAGCAAGTCTGGCAGCTCCAGTGCCAAACTCCCACGCTGGGAGACAGCAGATGGCATCTCCTGGGCGCTGACTGCAGGGAGGGTGGGCACCAGTGCTCTGCAGAGCTCCAGCCCTGGGGACTGGGGCTGCCTCACGGGCACAAACAGCCCTGAGATGATGTGCCCTGCTGGAAGAGTGGGTTTGGGCGCACTGTGCAGTTTTTAAAGGTGTGCACAGGCTGCTGGTTGATACTGGGGTGGCTCAGTAGGCTCAGGTGTGTTCTGGGGCTCTGGTGCCTCCCCCTGTCCTCCCGTGAGGAGCACAAATGACCTGTGTGTGATGTTTGCAGCCAGTGCTGCTTCACATCCTGTGGATGCAGAACGAACACTTGTGAGCAGTGTCCCTGAGTGTGCCTCCCCCGGGCCTGGGCCAGCTGTGTCCCTGCAGGTGTGCAGTGCTCTGGGCAAGGTGGGTGAGGAGTGTTTTATATCTCAGTGGGAGGAATTCAGGGCAAGGTGAGTGTCAGGAGTGCTTTCCACCTCAGAGCTCCTCCTACACCAGGCTGAATCCATTCCCAGCATGCTGAGGTGACTCGGTGAATTCCAAAAGGAGTTTTGTTTGTGAATAAAAAGAACACGTGAAAAATTCCTGCTGTAAACAGTCAGCAAATGTCAGTTGTGAAAAAATTCAATATTGTTTTGTCAATAAATGACACTGTGCCCTGCACAGATCACAGGAATGGGCCTTTACCCTGCAAACAGCAATATTTGCTCCCCCGGCAGCTCATTCCCAGCTCAGCTCACGCTCAGTGGATCCTCTGATCGATTCTCACAGCTTTCCCAGGGCCTCTCATTTCCTGCCTCCATCAGTGCCCTCCATCAGCCCCAGTCACACAAAGCACAGCCTCTGTGCCCAGAGCAGCCATCCAGGCATGTTTCCATCAGGAAATCCCTGTAGATGGAGCATTCGATAACAGGAGCAGGTTTATGGCTGCAGGCTCTGCCTTGGCTCGGGGTAAGGGCACAGCCCTGCCCTGGGCAGGGGCACAGAGGGTTAATCTGCATGTGCCCACATCACTGCTTTTATTTCACATTTGTGTTTCTTGCTGAACACTGACAATGCTGCTCTGTTTGCAAGGCGTAATTATGTGTTGCTATGCAGGGATCTGAATTAAATAATCAAGCTGCAAAAATAACATTCATTTGTAGTAATAACCTCTGCATTTCCAGGCTGGGTTTGCTTGGCTTACAAACAGCTGATCAGTTTTCTTAATTAATTAGCAAACAGCCTACAAAAAGATACCTTGAGAACGTTGGATTACACGTGCTGTTGTGGAGAGGGAAGAGAAATAATCCTTGCTGTGTCTCCTTAGCTCCTGGTTTCCAGATAGGTTCATTTGTGCCCCCTCTGTGGGGAAAAAAACCCCCAAAACAGTGAATTTGAGTGGTTTTTATTGTTCCTTTTCTCTCTTGGACTATTAGTAAATGTCAGAACGGACTGAGAATGAGGAGGAGTGAGGTTTCATGTGGCAAACAGGTTGAGAATGGAGATGTTCTGTTCCTTGTCCTGTTTGTTTCTCTGGGATTGCTGCTAGTCTGTGCCCATGTGTCATCCCCAGCCCTTGGCACGCTGTTCCCAAAGCTGGCTGGGGTTGAACCTGGCTCTAAACAGGGCAGGGAGTGTGATTGTTCCCTCAGCGATTGTTCCCCCTGGGAGGAGCTGCAGGACATCTGTGCTGGATGCACACTTGGGTTCTCTCCCCCTGATGGAGAGCCTGGAGCCTCTGTGGGGTGTGCAGGAACTCTGTTCTGAAACTCTGCTTCCCCAGGGAAAACAGGCACCTTGGAACTGTCACAAATGCTGTGGAAATCAGGACATTCCTGCTTTTTAAAGAGAACTTGCAGCATTATTTTTTTCCCTTCAAGGCAGAGGCTCATTTTAAATAGAAGTTGACCAGATGCTTGTGAACTGAGATGCTTTAATCCATTTACAGATCCCATCTAATTCTTGTTCAAAGTCCAAAACTGATTCATGCTGTTTAAAAGGAACAAAACCCAAAATGTCAGCGAGAATAAAACCCCCAAATGAGCACTTTGTGAGCGCTGCAGCAAAAGACAATATTTTCATTAAAGGGGAGAATGTGGTTTTGCAGCACAGGGAATCGTTTGAGCTGACACAAAGACACTTGAAATTTAAAGCTCTTGCCATGGCTGCACTTTCTGCAAGCCTGGATTTGGCATGTGACTGTCTGCAGCTTTTCACACGTAAAGGTGTAAAAAAGGGGGAAAAAAAGTCACACTTTTAGGAGGGAGGGGACACTTCCTTTGTGTGCACATGGTTTGGAAATAAAGAGTCTGCCACAGGAGTTGGTGCCTTGACACCTCTGAGTGCAGCCTGCTTTATAAATGACATGAGTATTTAGGAAGTTGGCTGGCAAAATAGCATGTCTAGGAATTTCTGTGCCGTGAGGGATGGAAATGTGAAAAGGGAGACTCTGACAGACGTTGTGTATTTTTAGCAAGATTGAAGCTTCAGGTTAAACCCCACAAAATGCTCTGTGCTGGAGAGTGGGCACAGAAGAGGGGTTGTCAGGGTGCAGCTGCTAAATGAATTGGACCAAAATGACCAATAGTGGTAAAAAGTGTTTAGGAAAGAGATCAGCTCATCTTCCCCCCAAAAAACACTCAGAGAATTTGCAGAGAGATGCTGGGTTGATGTTTCGTGTCATTGCTGCGAGCTCCACTAAGAGAATTTATGAACTCTTACTGAGAGGGTAACAGATTATTTACTTGGACTTTTTAGTCTCCAGAATTCAGAGAGACTGCCCATAGAAGCTGTGGTGCACAGAGCATTATTTCAGCAGAACAACTGAGCCTGCAGCCCCAATTCCTGAGCAGCAGGCAGCAGAAATCAGAGCCTCTCACTTGCTGTCCCTTTGATTTTCCCAGTGCATTTCCAAGCTCGTTGGCTCTGATTGCAGCTGGGGTGTTTAAAAGGCTCCAGCCTGGGATGCTCAGAGGCTTTGGGGATGGGGATGTGGAGTGGCTCAGCCTGGGATGCTCAGCCCAGGGATGCTCAGAGGCTCTGGGGATGCTCAGAGGGTTTGGAGATGTGGATGGGGATGTGGACGTGGCTCAGCCTGGGATGCTCAGCCCAGGGATGCTCAGAACCTTTGGGATGTGCAGGTGGCTCAGCCCAGGGATGCTCAGAGGCTTTGGGATGTGGAGGTGGCTCATGCCAGGGACACTCAGAGGCTCTGGGGATGTGGATGGTGGAGATGGCTCAGCCCGGGATGCTCAGCCCAGGGATGCTCAGAGGCTCTGGGGATGCTCAGAGGGTTTGGAGATGTGGAGGTGGCTCATCCCAGGGATGCTCAGAGGCTCTGGGGATGTGGATGGGGATGGTGGAGGTGGTTCAGCCCGGGATGCTCAGCCCAGGGATGCTCAGAGCCTTTGGGATGTGCAGGTGGCTCAGCCCGGGATGCTCCGAGGCTCTGGGGATGTGGATGGGGATGGTGGAGGTGGCTCAGCCCGGGATGCTCAGAGCCTTTGGGATGTGCAGGTGGCTCAGCCCGGGACGCTCCGAGGCTCTGCGGATGGTGGAAGTGGCTCGGTCCCAGCTTTCCTGGCACAATGCTGCCACTGGCAGTGGTCTGCCGGTATTACACAGCTCTGCTCAGGAAATGCCTTTCCCGGGAAGGTTTGGCTGTTGTTTATTCGGCAGAAAAGCTCTGACACCAGGCTGCTGCTGCAGGGGAGCCAGCAGAACCTGCCCACAGCCTAGTGACCTGCGGGGGAGCCCCGAATGGGTTTAGGAGCTCAGGAGCAGCCTTAGACTGCTCTAGGGGATTGCAACCCAGAGGAAAACAAGGCTGCACTTGCCTCATGCCAGAAGAATGTTCCCTTCCCTTCAGGCCTTTGTTGTTCTCTGTTTTGGAGCAGCAGGGAGAATTGCAGACCAGGGGATTTGGAGACGAACTGAGCAGAGTCTGCAGTGACTCGATCTGAAAGTTCTCTTTAAGTGGTGTTTATGCTTCAGTTTCCTTCTAAGAAGGAACAAATTGGTGGCTGGAGCCTCAGTGAAAAAAGAGCGTTTGGGGAAGACAGTTTTGTGTAAATTTTGCTGTGAGGTTGATGAGCAGTCAGAGCCTGTAATTATTGTGATTGAAGTGCAGTATCCTATTCTTCTGTGTAATAAAGAACATCTATGATTATGTCTGGATCCATCTGTCCTTGGGGAAAAAAAATCTATTATCTCTTGGTTCCCACTGCTCAGAACGGTTGCACTGAATGGTGTTACTGTGGATATTCTTTTCTGCATGTTTGGCCATAAATACTTCTTATTTGTGGAAATCAGCAGCCTGCATGAGGCCAAAAATTGCAATCCTTTTCTGATCCCTGCCTCTTTCCTTGGGTTAATTAACATGAGTGAGTAGATTGGGGTTTGCTGGTCAGATGCAGAGACACAAGTGATGCAGGAGGTTCTCCCTGCCTTTGTCTGGGCTGGAAATCAACCTGTCACCAGCACAGGCTGGAGAAATTCCTCTGACCTGGGGGTTTCCCAGTGATGGATGTGAGGCTGTGCCTGATTTCCTGTCAGTAACACCCCAGGGTTGTTTTTCAGAGCAAGAGGGACCATCTGCTGATGAACGTCAAGTGGTACTACCGCCAGTCCGAGGTGCCCGACTCGGTGTACCAGCACCTGGTGCAGGACAGGCACAACGAGAACGGTGAGTGGGGGCAGCCCGCCCTGATCCCGGCTTTAACAGAGCCAGCCTGGCCTGATCCCGGCTTTAACAGAGCCAGCCTGCCCCGATCCCAGCTTTAACAGGGCCAGCCTGGCCCGATCCCGGCTTTAACAGAGCCAGCCTGGCCCGATCCCGGCTTTAACAGAGCCAGCCTGCCCCGATCCCGGCTTTAACAGGGCCAGCCTGGCCTGATCCCGGCTTTAACAGAGCCAGCCTGCCCCGATCCCGGCTTTAACAGGGCCAGCCTGCCCTGATCCCGGCTTTAACAGAGCCAGCCTGGCCCGATCCCGGCTTTAACACAGCCAGCCTGCCCTGTCCCAATCCCAGTTTAACAGAGCCAGCCTGCCCTGCCCCAATCCCAGTTTAACAGAGCCAGCCTGCCCTGCCCCAATCCCAGTTTAACAGAGCCAGCCTGCCCTGCCCTGCCCCAATCCCAGTTTAACAGAGCCAGCCTGCCCTGCCCCAATCCCAGGTTTAACAGAACCAGCCTGGCCTGCCCTGCCCCAATCCCAGGTTTAACAGAGCCAGCCTGGCCTGCCCTGTCCCAATCCCAGTTTAACAGAGCCAGCCTGGCCTGCCCTGCCCCAATCCCAGTTTAACAGACCCAGCCTGCCCTGCCCCAATCCCAGTTTAACAGACCCAGCCTGCCCTGCCCCAATCCCAGTTTAACAGAACACTTCTGCACTGGGGAATGGAACCAGGACATGGTGCTCTCTACCTGCCTGGTGTCACTGCTGTGTGTCCTGTTTCTGTAATCAGGGGCATTCCAGGCGTGCTGGAAGTGCTGGGCTGCATTATTAATAATAATTAATAACAACAGCAACAACATTAATAATAGCATAACAAAATTATTATCATTATTATGAGGATGATTATGATGATGATTACTATTATCTCCTTGAGAGAGAATAGAAAAGCAAAATCACCCTGAATCCTTGGTAGGCCTCCTGGACGCTGTGCTGATAATGAACTGAGCACCAAATTATCTGCAGAAATTGGGGATCTCCTCTGGTTTTTGTGCTTCTGCCATGAACAGTGCCATGAGAACTGTGTCTCTGTCATGCTCCCTTGCAGTGAATATTCACTGTGATTAATATTGCAGTGAGGGATGGAACTGAAGCACTTGGAGCTGAGTTTCCCCTTTTCTCTTTGCAAAAACAAGTGTGATCTTGGCTTTCATAGAAGCAGAAGGAACTTTAGTACATATCCCAGTGTCATTTATCTCCTGCCTCCAGGGAAGACATAACATTTGCTTCTGTTCTTACCAGGAAATTTCCTTGAGGCAACTGTTAAAAATTCTGAAGATACTCCAAGGTGAACCGTGCTGATAAAAGTTGATGATTGAAATGTGGAATGCAGCAACTTTCTGGTGCCAGACAGAACAAAGTTGAGCACATGCTCCCCTTTTAAAGGACATTCTGTGTGTGCTTTTAGCAAGAGCTCCACAAATCTAACATTTCTGTTACTAATTTATTTGAAGCTTCTAACAATGAGATTACAGGCACAGTGTCAAAAAGTATTTTTGATAGCATGGCTGCTTTTAATGCAGTCTCCTGTGTGTGGAGAAGTATTTTTGTGTCTTCTCAAAGGTATTAGAAAGAAGTCATGGAAAAAGTTGTCTTCCAGTTCTTTTGTTAGCACGCAGAATTTTCTGTGTTTGAACATGAATGTCAATATTTACCTCAAAGCCAGAGCTCTGTGCAGTTACCACTGTCAGGATTTTGTGGAAGATTTGACATTAAATATGCACAGGAGCCCATACCTTGTCCTGGAAACCAAACAGATTCATTTCCTTGGTTCCTCCCACCTGGGAGTGACTGCTCCCAGTGGTCAGGATGAGTCCCAGTGCCCTTGGAAAGGTTTTTCCCTTCAGAAGTCCTGGGAGAATTGATGGATGAGAATAGAAGCAATGTTCTTCCACATTAATTCCTGCAGCCCACACGAGCAGTGTTTGTCACCTCAGAGTGCACCTGAGGAGCCCCCTGGGGCTGTGCCCTGCTGCTGGCCCTGCTGCCCTGCTGCTGTGTCAGGGCTGTGCTGGTGTTTGTCTCTGCAGACTCAGGACGGGAGCTGGTGATCACAGACCCCGTGATCAAAAACCGAGAGCTCTTCATCTCCGACTACGTGGACACGTACCACGCTGCTGCCCTGAGGTGGGGACACCTGGGGATGGGCTGGGGACAGCCTGGGGACGGGCTGGGGACAGCCTGGGGACGGGCTGGGGACACCTGGGGACGGGCTGGGGACAGCCTGGGGATGGGGGACAGCCTGGGGTCAGCCCAGAGCTGGGGTCAGCCCAGGGTCACCTGGGGACAGCCTGAGGACAGTCTGGGGTCAACACGGGGACAGCCTGGGGCTGGGGTCAGCATGGGGACACCTGGGAATGGGCTGGGGACAGCCTGGGGGACAGCATGGGGCTGTGGGGATGGGCTGGGGACACCTCAGGACAGGCTGGGATCAGCCTGGGGTTGGGGGAACAGCCTGGGGACAGCCTGGGGCTGGGACAGAGGTGTCAGGGGTTCTGGGGGGACAGCCAGGGGGTACAGAGGTGTCAGGGGCTCTGGGGGGACAGCCGGGGGGTACAGAGGTTCCTGGGGTCACTGCCCCCCAGCCCAGCTGTGTCCTCTCCCTGCAGTGTCCTGTGCCCTGGTGCAGCAGGGAGCTGCAGCCCTGCAGGCTGCTCTCTGTGCCAGGCACTCAGTGGTGCCCAGCAGGAGCTGTTTGCCATCCCTGCCAGCCCAGGGCATGGCTGGTTCCTGCAGCAGCACTGCCCTTCCCTCAGAGCCCCTCGTGCAGCTCTGGCTCTCTGCTGAGCTGCATTAAAGGCTTGTTCTGGGCGCTGTCCCTGCTCACAGCTGAGCCCAGGCTGAGGGAGATCCCTGGTTCCAGCAGGGAGTGGCCCAGGTGTGTGCCCTCACTCTGCCCTGCTGCCCTGGCACCCTCCAGGCTTTTGGAGCTGCCCAGCCTGGACAGGCTGAGGGGGACACCCTCACTTGAGATGTTCTCAGGCCCCAGCAGCCAGGCATTATTTGTCAGCTGATTTTCAGCATGCCAAACATGCATGGATATTGTCAAGATGCAAATTGAATAATCTCCCTGATAATGGTGCTCAGATGGTGTTTCACCACAGCCATCTGGAGACATTTTTTTGTTCAGAGTCACTTGCTGAAGCCACTTACTTCAAGACAAACTGGCTTCTGTTCTGGTGGGGGAAAGCCTTTGATTCACATATTAAACCTTTCTTATAAACTCAGAGCATTGCAGGGTGTGCTGGGAGCCCCTGGACTCCCCAGTGCCTCTGCTGAGGCCCAGTGTTACACCAGGAGCCAGGCTGGAAATCTGGAAATCAAACACACAAACTCAACTCTGTGGCTGCAGTTTCTCTGTGACTGCTCTAACTCCCCTGCCACATCCTCTCAGTTCTTTTTCCCTTTAAAGAAAAGATAGGGACGGAAAGATAAAAATGGAATTTACGTGTGTGCCAAACAAACTTGGGAAATAACCTGTGAGTGCAGAGGATGAGCAGAAGGATAATTGCACATGGTGTTCCTGCAGAGAACATGGGGGAGGCACTGTGTGTCGTGATGCATGAAAGGTTAACATGAGATTCTAATTTATTATAATGCCAGATTATTTCTCTGCCCTCTGCAAACAAATGGCTCTGGACACACAATGGATTGATGACAAACTGGGGAATAAAAACCAGTGATTGTAACCAGCAATATTCTGCTCTAAGCAGTGGAAAAATTTAACTAGAGGGTAGTTGTAGATCTCTGTGGAAGTGTGTGATAAACATGATGTGCTTTTTACCTCTCTGGTGAGATGCAGAACTCCTGGTCTGGAGTGCTGGGAGCAGGAGGTGCTGCTGCCATCCACAGAGACAATGCAGCTTAGCTGCAAAATGCTTATTAGCTGCCAGGTGAATTACTGAAAGGAAGCCAAACCTCTTTCCCTAGAATACTTCTAAAATGTGAAATATCAAAAGAAACCCCCCTGCTCATTTTCTGTCTAAGTGACTAAACTTGGAAAGCAGTGTCAGCCTGCAGGGAGGAAATGAGTGTGAGAGAGCAAGGCTGGCACTCAGGGTGTGTGGGGGCCTCTCAGACCTTGGAGAGGGGAATTTTGGAGGCTGTGACTGTAACTGGAACAGCTTTGCACATTGGAGACTGTCATCATTGTATTTCAAGCTGTTGTTTGTTGGGCTGATGATATTTGGGCTGTGCTGGCTGAAGAAGAATTAATGAATGTTTGCAGAGCAGCATCTGAGCCACTGTGACTGCATCTCCTTCCCTTTGCACTGTGGGAAGAGCCCACACTTCTGTTAAAGGATTTTTGTATTTATGGTGTTTTGGACATTTATGAGAGCAGGCATGCCTGTGGCTTCTCCCCAGCTTGCAGTGGCACTTAATTAAAGTAGCTGTTACTCAAGCTAGAATTCTAATGCCATTTTCTCCTTTCTTCCTTGCAGAGGGAAGTGCAACATCTCCCATTTCTCTGACATATTTGCTGCTAGAGAGTTCAAGGCACGAGTGGATTCATTTTTCTACATCCTGGGCTACAATCCAGAGACAAGGTAAGTGAAAATGGCTTTTAAACTCCACTTCACCACTGACCTGAGCTGCTGTTCACTCAAAGGTTGGACTCGATGATCCTGGAGGTCTTTCCCAACCTTAATTCTATGAAAATCACTCAGGGGAAGAAAGGTTCAAACCCAGCTGGCAGGAGGCTGGGCTGGAAGGGATGAAGGGAGAAGCCGCAGATTTCTGACTGTGTGTTTATACAGGAAAAAAATAAGAGCAGAAAATAAAATTGTGCAGTGAATCCTGATATCCAGGTGCATCTCTGGGTAAATAATGTGCTGCTTCTAAACAGCTTCTTGGAAATATGGAAGTTTTGTAAAACTTGCAGACTTCAGCAGGAATTCTTGGCTGTCTTGTTGGCTGGATGTACACCCTTGAAAATACCTCTAAAAATAATTTGCATATTCTAGTCAGCAAAGTTGAAATTTCGACACTTCTAAGAAATCAAATGGAAAGTTTTTAAGTGTGGAAATTGCTGCTTTCATGTGTAAATAATTGTCCAGGGTCCCTGTCAGGAATTCCTGGTTTATGCCTTGCTGGCCTAGAACAAAGAGAGGCGCAGAAAGGATTTTTTTGGGATCAGTTCATACTTGAGGAAGGTGTGTCCATGCTCTTCAGTCTGCCTGGGGTTTGTTCAGCCAGCCTTGGGCAGCTCTGGTGGGAAAGCTCAGTCCAGGCTGTGGCTTGGTTATTTTCTGCATTTATGGGATTTTCTAGCACAGAAAATGCCCCACAAGTGCCAGCCTTGAGGAGTTTGCTGTTCAGGGGGTATTTCCATGAGTGAGAGATGGAGAATTTGGCTCAGGTCTGTGCCCACTGAAGGGAATTGTTCTTCAAACACAATCAGCTGTGCTCCTTGATTTCCAGAGATATCCTGGAGAAAAGTCTCATTTGATCTGGGGGTTAGATAAGCATGTAAATAATAAATATTTGACTTGTTCTGTGGTGGATTTATTGTTTCTAAAGCAGATCTGGATCTTTGTGCTCCGGGCATTGCCAGCCACTGAGTGCCTGCAGTTAGGAGGAGCTCCCTGAGTGGTGTTTATTATGAAATTGCCTATTAATGAGGCTTCTTTGCCTCGCTCTGAGGTGTCCCAGTCTGTCTTGGTGGGCTGGACTGCTGAAACTCCCTCCCTCAGGCATTTCCCTATCTCTGGGAATTCATGGTGCTGAGCCTTGGGCCCCAAAATGCTTCTGGAGCACCACTGGTGTCTTCTTCTGAGTGGGCCACGAGGCAAGGTTTGCATTGGTGAGGTTTTCATGGATGAGGTTTTCATGGATGAGGTTTTTATGGATGGGGTTTTCCTGGATGAGGTTTTAATTGATAAGGTTTTCCTGGATGAGGTTTTCCTGGTGAGGTTTTCCTGGATGGGGTTTTCCTGGTGAGGTTTTTGTGGATGAGGATTTTGTGGTGCCCCTCTCTGATGTTCAGCACCCTCCCTGACCCCTGTGCTTGTCACTGTGCTTCAGTTTGGGGTTGGAGTGTTGGTATTGGTGCCTAAGGGAAGATTTCTCCTGTGAAATGGCATTTTTGGTGCTGTCTGTGTGGTTTTAAACCCACTTTCTGGTTAAAGGTAGCTGTTAATTCTTCCAGCTCTCAGAGGATGACTGAGCCAGAAAGGATCAATGAAAGGACAGAGCAGAGCACTTAGTGATCAGCTAATTATTCCAATTAGCCAGCTCTGCAAGGTCGCTTTTTCTTCATTTGGTTACAGCCAGGTTTCTTTTTCCAGCTCAGGCCTGTATTTTGTGTTGGAGTGGGGGCGGTTCAGAGAGAGGAGCCGCAGGGAGGTTGGGTGGTGATTTTTGAGCTGTTTTGGTGCACGTGGCTCTCTGTGAGTTTCTGCTGCCGCATTTCCTCTGCTGTGGGAAGTGAAAGTGTTTTAGGCGCATTTCTGGGCAGCTGCTGGGGTTTGTCAGTTCCATCTTCCCCTTGATCTGAAAGTGTTTTAGGCCCATTTCAGGGCAGGCTGTGGGGGTTTGTCAGTTCCGTCTTCCCCTTGCTCTGCTTTCCTGAAGAGGTGTTTTGGAGGGTGAGAAACACCCCTGGTTGTGTGAAATTGTTGTAATAAAGGCTCTGAAGGCTGCAGCGAGCCCTGCTGGGGCAGTGTGGGGTGGGACCCCAACAATCCCGAGCCGGGCACTGTGTGCAAGGGGATTTCTGCCTGAGACATTCTGGGCTCCCCATGGGAGGCTCAGAAACTTCTGCAGCACTCTCAGATGCAGCTCAGCATGTTTGGGATCTATTTTCGTGTGTTTATATGTTTGCAAAGAAGCTATTTCTGTGTGTTTGTATTTGCAAAATAAGTTGAAAAAAAGCCCCAGACTGCAGAAACATCCCCAGCACTGGGGGGGATGTGTAGGACGAGGCCCTTTTGTTGTTGGAGGACACAGAGCTCCGGGAAAGGTTGTTTTGTCCTGTCTGAGCTGTTTGAAACTTGTGATACACAAGGAAATTGTGTATCCATCTCTGCTACAATGAACATTCCTCACCGGATTGTTACCAAAAAAAAGGAAGGATTTTTCTGGGGCCTGATCTGTTTTGCTTACTCTGTCTTTCAAAACAGAATATTTGGGGAACTTTCTATCCTTCTTTAGCCTCATGGTAGATGGAGGCATCTCAGAAACTGGAAAACAGAGGGATGTGTCCCAACTAAAGCTCTGTGTGCTGCAGGGGGAGGGATGTTGCCTTCACATAAATGGGTACCCAAGAGCATATAAATAGGGTCAGAGACGCGGGCTGCTGCAGGAAGTTCAGGCAGGGAGAATCAAGCCTGGCTCCTCGGGTGCCAAAGAAGAATATTCCTTAAATGGGAGAAGAATATTTCTTAAATGGGAGAAGAATATTCCTTAAATGGGAGACTACTATATGCCTCACAGATCCCAGCTGTATTTACCAGTGGATCCCTGGCTCTATTCCCGGATCCCCTCTGTATTTATTGGCAGATCCCCTCTGCATTTATCAGCGGATCCTGGCTGTATTTATTCATGGATCCCCAGCTGTATCAGCAGATCCCCGAATGTATTTATTTACAGATCCCTGCTGTATTTATTTACAGATCCCCACTGTATTTCTCAGTGGATCCCTGGCTGTATTTCCAGATCCCCGCTGTATTTTTTCACAGATCCCTGGCTGTATTTATCAGCAAATCCCCGGCTGTTTTTACGGATCCCTGGCTGTATTTATCAGCAGATCCTGGGCTATATTTACAGATCCCCACTGTATTTATCCGCGGATCCCCGGCTGTATTTCCAGATTTCCTTTGTATTTATTCACGGATACCCGCTGTTTTTACGGATCCCCGCTGTATTTGTCAGCAGATCCCGGCTGTATTTACGGATCCCCGCTGTGTTTATCAGCAGATCCCCGCTGTATTTCCAGATTCCCGCTGTATCTATCAGCAGATCCCTGTCTGTATTTCCAGATCCCCGCTGTATTTGTCAGCAGATCCCCGCTGTATTTATCAGCAGATCCCCGCTGTATTTGTCAGCAGATCCCCGCTGTATTTATTCACGTTTCCCCGGCTGTATTTACGGACCCCGCCGTACTCGCTGCCGGAGCAGCGGCGGCGTGCGGAGCCGTTCCGGAGGGAGGAGGAGGAGGAGGAAGGAGGAGGAGGAAGGAGGGAGGGAGGGTCACAGCACATGCTCAGTGCCGCCGGTCCGAGGGCGAAGTTTGTGCGTTCTGCGTGCGGGCTTAGGTCACAGCACAAGCTCAGTGCAGGCTCGGCAGCTCGGGCAGCCCGCATGTGCCTCCATTTTGAGCTGCGAGAGGGCAAAAGGCGCAGCTCGGGCCGGGAGCGGCGGGCTCAGCGATCCAGCCCGGCCCCGGGCGCCTGGCACAGCCATGGACGATCCCCTCGGGCCCTGCAGGTAGGCAGCAGCGCCGCGGGCACTGCCGCTGCTCCCCGCGGGGCTGGGGCATCGCCCCGGGCCTCCTGCCAGCGCTGCCAGCACGGCAGCGGGCACTGCCGGGGGCACCGGGGGCTGCGGGGTCTGGGGGCTCCAGTGCAGCCGTGGGCACTGCAGCTCCCTGCAGCGCAGGGTGCTGTGACAGGAGGGGGATGCAGCAGGATGGGGCTCCCAGGGTGGGTGGTACCTGCTGATGGAGGGCACTGAGCCTGGCACCGACCTGGTGAGAGAGAGGAGCAGGAGCTGCTGTGGCTGTGCTGGCCTGTCCTGCCCGTGCAGGTGGCACTGGTGCATCTGAATGGCAACAGCTGTGCAGGGCAGCATCACTGCCCTGTGCAGGGCAACAGCTCAGGACAGCTGTGCAGGGCAGCTGTGCAACTGCAGCTCAGGACAGCATCTCAGGGCAGCTGTGCAGGATAGCAGCAGTGCAGGGCAGCTGTGCAGCACTGCAGCTCAGGACAGCAGCTCAGGGCAGCTGTGCAGGATAGCAGCAGTGCAGGGCAGCTGTGCAGCACCACAAGGCTCAGCAGGCAGGGGGTCAGGCTGATGGGATGAAGGGCAGGGCTCTGGTCCCTATGGGACAGTCAGTGTCACTGCTGGATGGAAAAGGGGGTGAGGGGACCTGGGGCTGTGCTGGGTCACACCTGTGCTCTCATTGCCAGGGTCTGGCCCTGTGCCTGTCCTGCCCTGTCCTGCAGAGCTGGGCTCACTCAGGACCTTGTTCTGGAGCTGGGCAGGCTTTGGGGGGAAAGGAGGCAGGACTGTGAGTGCTGCTCACAGTGACGCCTGGGAGCAGGGGGGGCCCTTAGCCCTGCACACGTTGTCACTCACCTGGCGGGGCTGGGTCACAGAGGGACACACGAGGGGAGCAGCTTCAGACTAACAGAGCAGAGATTGGGATGAGAAGAGAGGAAGAAATTCTTCCCTGGCAGGGTGGGCAGCCCTGGCACAGGTGCCCAGAGAGCTGTGGCTGCCCCTGGATCCCTGGCAGTGCCCAAGGCCAGGCTGGACAGGGCTGGGAGCACCTGGGGCAGTGGGAGGTGTCCCTGCCATGGCAGGGGTGGCACTGGATGGG
>JAWWMN010000073.1:7062005-7077990 GCA_035047745.1 Catamblyrhynchus diadema | reverse complement strand
CACTGTGCACCCCAAAATCCAGGGTTTGGAGTGTGAGCCCAGTGTGTGTGTGGGGCACTGTGCACCCCAAAATCCAGGGTTTGGGGTGTGAACCCAGTGTTTGTGTGTGGGGCACTGTGCACCCCAAAATCCACAATTTGGGGTGTGAGCCCAGTGTGTGTGTGGGGCACTGTGCACCTCAAAATCCACAATTTGGGGTGTGAGCCCAGTGTGTGTGTGGGGCCCTGTGGGTGCCCCCTGCCCAGCTGAGCAGTGCCCCCCTGTCCCCTGGCTTTGCAGGAGCATGGCAGCCTTTGCAGGGATGTGTGACGGGGGCTCCACAGAGGATGGATGCGTGGCTGCCTCGCGGGACGACACCACCCTGAACGCCCTGAACACGGTGAGTGACCCTGGGAACAGCCCGCTGCCCCTCCTGGGCTCCCACAGCAGGGACTGAGGGCAGCAGGGCTTTGGGAGGCCATTTCTTGGTGGGAGCTTGCTCTCAAACACCAGGTGGCTTTCAGAGCTCTGAGCTGCAGAATTTCGGTGATGAACTCGTGGGTGGTGCCTCAAGGGTGACCCCAGTGGGTTTTTTTGGGAGGCTGCTCAGCTCAGGGCCACCAGCTGGAGCTGGGACTGGCCCAGCTGCCCCTGAGCTGCCTCTTGGGGTCTAGTCTGGGTTTTAGCTGCAGTTGAAATGCTGCATTCTGCTCCTGTGTTCCTTTCCCTGGGATGGAGGCCCCTGAGCGCCTCACCCCTCTGCACTTGGCTGAGCTCTTCCCTGACTTCCTTCTCAGAGACTCAAATTTCTGTTAAGGTCAGTAATCATTAAAGAGCTTTTGGAATTGGAATTTCTTTGCCCTTATCTATAATAATAGCCTAATGCAGAAAATTCATTTAACTTCACTGCTTCTCTATCTACTTTAATTACTCCCTTTAATCGCTTGGCAGCCCCAGGATCTGCAGTTGCACTTGTGGAGTTCTTGCTTCTGAAATTAGATTAGTCTCAAAATATTTTGGTTTTGTTCTTCTGGTTCTTTTCTCTTTGTGTTTCTAGTGCATGTCTATTTTAGGAAATGCTTTCTTTGTCCACTTTGAATTTTTCTAGAAGAGAGTTTCCTTATAAATGATAGTTCTGTCAGGGATATTTTAAGAAACTTTGACTTATTTCTGAGACCCTGCTTTTTTGACTTTAAACAGTTCAGATTGCTCACCTGTTGTCCTGACAAAATGGTGCCTCTTTTGTCTTTCAGTTCACCACCTACTTAAAAGAGATCAGATTTATCTGATAAATGATTCGTGAGCCTCTTAACCTGCACTAAGTTGTGTCTTTGTTTAGAAATTACCATATGCAACCCAGAAGATGAATGTAAAAGAAAATGGTGTGCTATGATTTCTTATTATGGAAATCCAATAAACTTCAGGGCAGCACTTCACATAAATCAGTCTTGACAAGCTCCTTTGCTGCTGTTTTATTTATGTAATAACAGGTGCTGTAAGCCCCCAGAATGATTTATTGTTAATTATGCCAGATAGAAATGAAGATCATGGAAGGCACAATGCAGCACACAGACATCACATACATGTATTTATATCTCAGCTCACTGCAAGGCTTGTTCACTCAGCATTCCAGGTGAACTGCAGCTCCTGGTCCTGTGTTTGGCTGTTGCTGCCACGTTTGTCTCTGTAACCCTTAGGAGGGAAATGGAGTTTTCATTTGGGGTTTGCTGCCCTCCTGATGGTGGGACTGGGAGGGCTGGAGGAGCACACAGCAGCTCCTGCAAGTCTTTCCCATAATAATGGTGCAGAAATGATCCCAGAAAGCTCCTCCTGCCCTGGGGGAAGGTGGTGCCAGGTCTGGGAATGCAGGGAAGGAGGGAGCAAGGTGAATATTGAGCACAGACCCTGCTCTGCTGGCAGTGCTGAGGAGGGGGAGCTGGGGGAGGTTTGGGAACAGTTCCTTCCCTCCCTCTTTGCCTCCAGACTGTGATTTAGCAGCAGATGTGGTTTAAGATCCTTTCTGTGTCCACACCAGTGCAAAGGCAGGAACTCATGACCTCTTTCATCCTTCTGACCTGTGCCTGCTGCTCAGAGGTTCTGCAGTGCAGATCCCAGGCCAAGCAGGGATTCATTCCCTGCTTTGTGCTCGGCTTTGCCAGAGCTGCAGAGGAAGAATTCCTTCCCAGAGGTCAGCCTTGCCTGGTGTTGTGTGGAGCAGCAAAGCCTGGAGCAGACCCTGGGGCAGGCAGGCTGCAAACTCAGTGTGGAACTCAGAATCTCTGGGGTTTGGTTCATGTTTCTGCTGGGGAAATCACAGCCAGCCACTCCTATTTATCCTCAGCAGGTGAAAAAATAGCACCACTTAAGCTCATGTAGTGCCACATGGAGGAGAGCCCAAACAATGATATGCTAATATTGTGTAAATCTCTCTTTACTAATAGTGTTGTTGTGCCTTCTCATGGCTCTGCTGCATGGGAACGTGTCATTATGAGTGACAAACATGACAGGCTAATCTCAGTGCAAGGAAATTCACTTCTAACTAAGATGTCACCCAGACAAATTACTCCCTGTTTTAACTTGCCCTTAGACCAGATTTTCTTGTTCATTAACTACAGACAAGGTTGAAAGCATAAAAAAAATATTTAAATATACGTTAGCATTTCTCCTTGTGACTGGTTTTGCTGGTGGGTGATGTTAATGAGCAGCTGCTCTCCTGGCTCACACAGGCAGGGCCAGGCTCCCTGCCCAGGCCTGTCCCAGTGCAGGAGACAGTTCTGCCTCTGGAACTTCCATTCATCCTCATCCTCACTCTTACAGGCGGGTCAGAAATGGCCAAACCCCACTGCTGTGATTGCTGGTAAAATTCTGGGAGAATATGCAAAATAGTGCTGCTTTTGGAAGGTGTTTTTAAAGTGCTGTGGTGAGTTTTGCAGGTAATTGGCATTTCTTGCCCTGGCCATGCCTGCAGTGCCCCACAGCTGTTCTGCAGCTGCATTTGGGCTCTTTGGCACAACAAAGTGGCTGCATCACAAACATCAGGCTTTTTAATCTTCAGCAGCAGCTCTTTAGGTGCCTAAAATAGATTAGAGCTGGGGAAAAGAGATGGAAGTTGGGGTTTTTTTGTTTGATTTTGTCTGATACCCAAATTATACCCTAAAGGGCATTTGGGGCTCCTGTCTTGCTGGGTTTTAGAAATGATAACAATTAAAAGGAGCATATTCCATTTTCATGATAGGGCAAGATGTCCAAGCTGTACAGAATATCCACAGCTCACTGAAATTTATCAGCTCTGCTACTGAAAGAAGTGGCCTGAATTAGATTTTTGTATTAAAACAGGTGTTGGGTTGGAGTTATCACACCCAAAGATGGAGCTGCTCGTGGCACTAATCCCCATCCTGCTCCTCATTTTCCTTGTTTTTTCCTTCTCCCTCATCTTGGGATGTGATTTGTCCAGGACAAGCCACCATCCCACGGACAGCCCTGAATTCCAGAGTTCCCTTCTGGAGCTGGGGAACTCTGGAATTCAGGGCTGTCCCATCAATGCTGGACGTGCTGCAGCCCCATTAAAGTGGGTTTGGCTGAACAATCCCTTCTGCTCCAAGGCCCAGCCCAGCCCAGGCTGGGACTCTGGTTCTGAAGCAGTTCAGTAGCACTCCCATGAGATTGCAGCAATTTTTCCTTGGAGAAAAAGGCTCTGGGATCTCAGTGCTCCTAATGGAGTGCAATTATTTAATGCTGAGCCCTGCATGCAGCCTGCCTGAGCTGGGCTTTTCAAGGCACAGCATAATGGCTGTAATTGCCAGAGGAAGCCTTGCTGGAGCAGGAGCTGCCAGATGCAATGGCACTCTGCTCTAAAAAGGTCACAGGAAAGGGACATTTAAATTAAGTTATAAATTACAATTGAAGAACAATATTTTGATGAGGAAGCCCAGAGATGTCAGAGCTGCAAGATGTAATTCATGGGTTCATTACAGACTGGAGGTGCGTGACAGCTGAGCCATGCCAAAGGAGAATTTATTTGCAGCATCACCCAGACAGCAATGGCAGCTCTGCTCAGAGGCTGCAGTGGGAACTGGAACCTTGTGGGATTGTGCAGCCTTGATGTGAAATCCCTTCCCTGGGCCCTGCCTTTCTGTAAAGCATTGTAAAGGAGCCTTTTGGGCACACACACATCCAGAATTGTGCTTTAATCCTGTCCTGTGGTGCAGAAGTTGCTGTATTTTCTGTTTCAAGGTACATTTGTGGTGGTTCCCTTTGTTGTAGTTGTTCACAGATCAAATCTCACCGTGGTGCCAAATTTGGATGCAGAGTTAATGCTAAAAATGGAGATTCTCTGGCTGGCTGGACAATGATGCAGTGTTTATAGAAATACCTGGAGAAGTTCAAGCAGAAGTTAATGAAACCAGAGGCAGTCATCATTAGCTGTTATTTATACTCTGGATAAAGTGCTCAGCAATACTAAATGGCTGAAAGTAGAAAGCAGAGAATGAGCCAGACTGGAACATGTAAATTTAACTCCAGCCACCACTTAGAGAAAATATTTTTCCTTTCTGCTGCCTTATTCTACTCCTGGCATTTATAAAACATTTTCTTCCACTCCCACCTGCTAAAATTAACATTTTTCAGGAGCCTCTAAGCTTGTATCATATTTTCACAGGTGTCTTCTCTGCTCCATGGCTCCTCTGTCAGGTCTGTGCTGACGGGGTTTGGGGTTGTTATTAATGAATTACTTGCTCAGAAGTTCACCCCATATAATCTGTGACTGATCTGGGACAGTCTTGCTGGCCTGTAAACTTCTCTTTTTCTGGAGTAGCTGCCTGTCAGCCCAGGCTGTTCTTTCTGGGCTTGTCTGGTTTCTTTTCCTTGCAGATTGAGCTGCTTGGGCACTGGGGCTGCCAGGGAAAAACACGTGTTGTCCTTGAGGCAGAATAAAGATGCCCTCCAAGTTACAAAGAGCTCTGGCATTGCTGCTGTCCTGGGAGGGAGCAGAGAGGGGAGGGAAACAGGAGCCCCATTCTCCTCAGCACTGTCACATCTCCTGAGTGAAAAATCCTCTAGGTAGTGGCATGCACAGAAAAGAGGCATTTGCAAGGTGAGCTGGCAAAACAAACAGTGCTTTTTTCTTTGAGATGGATTTGTTCCCAGTGCTGGAGTGCAAACAGGGAGGAAAATTAATGTGTACCCAGCAGAAAAGGCAACATCTTATTTCCATGCCTGTAAGTAGGCATTGCATACCATGGGAGCCTTAGAACTATTTTCTTTTTAAGTTGGTTTTTAAAATTTTTTTTTTATTTTTTCTTCCTGCTGACCACAGGAGACTGGAGCCAAGTTGTGTGAAGTGTAACCCATCTTGTATTAATTTTTATTTTGTCACGGCTGCCATCACATTGAGCCCTGTGAGGGGGAGAGAGCAGTGAGACTTTGGGTTGAACCTTACCTGGGGCAGGTGTAGGAGGGAGGGGGATCCCTGCTTGGTTTGGTGCTGCTGCTTCCCCTCAGAAGCCTCAGTTACCCCTCAGGTTGTTTACACTCACCTCATACATCAACAGGAACAATAATTAGGCACAGAACATCTCATGTGCCTCCCTGCAGTGGTTTTTTTCCCCTCCAATATCAGATCACTGCTAATTCCTTTGGATGATCTATTTGTCTTTTTTCTTTTTCAGCTCCATGAAAGCAACTACGATGCTGGGAAAGCCCTGCAGCGCCTGGTGAAGAAACCTGTGCCAAAGCTGATTGAGAAGTGTTGGACTGAAGATGAAGTGGTAGGAAATGATTTATCTCCTCCAGCCTTTATGGTTCACCTTGCTGCTCTTGCTTTTTTATGTTGGGTTTTTTTTTTTTTCTAAAGAGGTTTTCTTTATGAGCAGGAAGAGGGTGGGTGTGTAAATAAAAATACACATGCATGGGTATAAATGAAAAAACTTGATCCAGTGCATGACAGAATTAATTACTCATGGAAAAGTGGCAGCAGAAAAGTTTGGTTGATTTTTTTTTTTTTTTTTTTGCCGTGAGTGGGTCAATTTTTAAGCTGGTTAATTGGTGAAGTGTTTCAAGAAGTAAACAAAAATAAAAATGTGATCTTGTTAAGCTACTAATAAAGCTGGCATTGGTGTTAGGAAATAGAACTGATTAATGGAGGAAACTTTCATGCTCTCTTAGTGGCTTTAATTATTCAGGCCGTGGCTGGAGAGGTTTTTTGAGCTGTAGGTTCTCTGCAAGGCTTTCAGGGAGTTCTTGCAGTGCATGGCGTGTGCTCTGCTCTCCCTCACTGAAAGCTTCCTGGAGGGGCTGGGCCAGCCCAGAGCCCCTGTTTGGGGCTGGTTCCAGGCCCAGCAAAGACCCTTTGTGGCTGCCTGAGGATGGAGGGAGGATGGCAGGCCAGGGCCAGGGCCTGGGCCTCGCTCCCTGCTCAGTTCTGCACTTACCCACCCCAAAAAGGAGCTCTGTGTGGGACTGACACTGCTGGAACCAGCCCTTGCAGGGCTCTGCCCTGGCTTTGCTGAGGCTGGGCTGAGATGGCTCCAGCCTGTGCTCTCTGCACACATCAGGGGTAAATTGTGCCAGCCCCTCTCTTTTTCTCCCTCTGTAGCTTTTTCCTCCTTTGTTTTCCATCAGCTGCCCTGAGCTGTGGGTGCTGGAGCTGCTGCACTCAGGGATTTGGGTGATCCACCCAGGTTAAATGGGAGAGAATTGAGCCTTACCAATGGAAAAAACCAAAGTTTATTGAAAAGTGAAGCATTACTGCAGGAGTGCAGCCTGTGAGCACAGAGTAATGATCGCTGACTCCATAAATCATTGTCAGCCCCAGCTCATTTTATCATATTTGTTCTTGTTCTGCTCCATCCAAGTTTCCAGAAACATTTGGCAGCCCTCCAGGCTGGGCAGAGCCAAAGATCAAACTGTGCTCTTATTTATAGACAGCAGAGCTCGACCTGCACAGCCTCAGAGCCTCCCAGTCCCTGCAGCTCCAGCCCCAAGCAGCTCTGCTGCATTTGGGAGCATTTGGGAGCCTTGCAGGGGAGGTTTCCTTACTGCAGCCCTGGAAACTGAGAGAGCTCTGACCCACAGGGTGCTAAAGCTGCAGAGGAATTCTGCAGTGAAGTGTTGCTCACAAAATACTGAGGTGTCAAACCCTCATCTGGCCCAAACAGTGAAACTGTGGTGGCAGCATTAACTCTGTGTGTGCCTTCATCTCAGGGAGCAGGGATGTGCTGGGGATAATCCCAGGGAGTTCTGGGGGAAATGGAGACCCAGGTCCAATCCCTGTCCTTATTTGGGCTGGACTTGTAATAAATCTCTCCTGGCAGCCCAGCAAATGTGGCCTATTTAAATTTAAATACTGAGATTTAAGTGTGCATTTGGATGAATAAGCAGATCCCACACCTGATACAGAGCTTTGGTCAGTTAACCTGAATAATAATAATAATGATTATGATAATAATACCAGCACATTTAGAACTTTTTGTGGGCTCTCAGCTGGCCTAAGACAAAGCCTTTGTTTTCCATTAGAGCAGCTCTGCTGGCTGTGTCCAAACTGGGAGGTGGGAGCTGCTTGGCAGTGTCAGACCTCATTGAAACAAAGGATGGGAATTGTGTTATTTTTCCTGCTGCTGATGTGGTTGCAGATGTTTAGATGGAATTAAACAGAGGATAAAATTGGCCACTGATTGAGTTACATGAGGGCTGTGTAAATATGAGGGCTGGGCTTTGTTGTTTCCCTCGTGCCTCTGAAGCTGGGGCTGTTTTTAAAGCTTTTTTTGTCCCAGTATGTAAATGCAGAGGCCCAGGGTGAGAGCCAGCCTTGCCCAGAGCCTGTGAGAGTGGCCAGGGCACCTCCTGCTCTGCTCTGCAGGGCAGCTCCAGCAGCTGTTTCCTGTTTTGAGGGCTCCTTCCCCACCTGACAGCATCCATTTCCAGCAGAGCTTTGATGGGCAGGGCTTGGTGTCTCTGGCAATGCTCAGGAATTCCCTCCTGTGGGCAGGCTGCAGCAATTGTCACATTTAATGCCTGGCTGAGATGTTCTGAGCACACACAGCCCCAGCAGCATCTCCTGGTGCCCAGGGGCTGCAGCTCCACAGGCAGCAGCATGGAGGAGGGGGATTGTTTGGGGAGAAGCCAGGAGAAAGCTGTCCTGGTTTGTGCCTCCTGCAGGTTTAAATCTCCTCTCAAAGCCAGCCCAGGGGCTTAGAGCACTGAGTTCTGCTCGGCACCTCGAGGTCTCCTCTGGAAATGCCCCTGTCAGTCTTTGCCAGGTGTGGGGGTTTGGGTAGGTTTGGGTGCAGGCAGCAGAAACCCCCCTGGGATGGAGTGGGGATGGAATGGGGCTGCTCTGCTCTGCCCCGCTGGGAAATCCCTGGTGCTGCTGTGGAGGGGGTTTGGAGCCTGAGGTGGGTCTGGCAGTGCCTCTGTTCCTCTGCTGCCTGCCCTGACGCTGGAGTTGACGTCCCAGACCTGGAGCTGGGATCAGGAACTGCTCCAGCTGAGGTTAAATGAACATCCCCGTTCATTCCCTGCTGTGGTTCCACTGGGAGCATCTCCCACAACAAACTGTCCTTAAAAAATTACCATGGAAAATCCTGGCAGAAGATCTTCTCTGCAGAATGGCTTTTATACCCCAGTGGTGTCAGTGCAGGTCTGAGCTCCCATGTGGGATCAATAACCTAGCAAAGAGTGTGATTGATACAGGGTACAGTGAGCATCTCTGGCTTGGGGAACCTGATGGGAAGGTTTTCTGTTCTGGAGTGCTTCATGTGCTGAGGTGGGAAGGAGAGGAGCTGGCTCTGCTCACCCCACAGCCCAGGTCCAGCTCACACTTCTATCTCTTCATTTACAATGTGCTTTTTTCTCTCTCTTTATCAGAAGTTCTGATGAAATCAATAGGGCTTCCAGGAGAGAGAAATCTGAATCAGAACTGCAGGAACCTGCAGTTTATTAGGTTTTTAATTAAACATGATGAACACATTTTAAATACCACAAAGGCCTGGGGCTGAGCTGCATCTAATGGAAACAGATTAAGTCACCGTCCACACTTGGGTAGTTATTAATTCTGTTTATTTATGCATGCTTGCTGCAGGCAGAGCTTGCTGCTGCTCTGCTGCAGTTTATTGCACAGGGATGCTCTCCTGCATGGAGCTGTGCTCCTCATTAGCATTATGAAGACCTGGTGAGGTTTAATTGCAGCACCTTTGGAACTCGGGGCTGTGTCTTCCCGAGCTGAAGGAGACCTGGGTGAAGCTGTACTGAACTTTCTTTACCGGGCAGTTCCTCCCTTCTGCTCTACACTTTGCTCCATCCATGTTCAATTCTCTAGAGGAAGCTGCCAAGTGTTCCCTAGGAAGGTTCTGTCACCATGGGCACCCCTGTGCAGAGCTGGCAGTGCCACCCCCTGACATCTGCCTTTTATCCTGAAATATTCTGCCTTTTCAATATTTTACATGGCTCTTGATGTCGAGTAGTTGAGGTAAACAACCTCCATTCAAACAAGCTCCTCCATTTATGTGCAGGGCTGGTTAATCCTGGCTGCTGCTAAATCCTAATTGGCCGTGTACATCGATTTACAAGTTCATAAATTTTCAAATATCCACACCTGGCTTCAGCTTAAACTCGTTTATCATAAAGCACAAGTGGAGATGCTTCTGCCAGAAAGGACAAGATACAGCAAACTCCTTTCCTAATATGTTTGCAAGTGTTTGTAATCCAGTGTGGCAGGTCAAGGAATTACTTATGCAAAACCCACAGACTTATTTGCTTGGCTTCTTTGCCTGGAATCATCCTCAAAGGTCTCATCCACCCTTTTTGGAGTGTGTGCTGGTGAAAACATTGTTCTCATGTTCTCCTTTGAAACCAGGGCTCTTCAGAGCTGCTTACTGGGGCAAAAATTCCATGGATTTTATTTACTGTTTATGTGGCAGCTACAGAAATTCAGAGCCAGATTGAAACAGGGCCTCTGGAATGGAGGATTGGAAAGAAATCACAGAGGGGGATTGGAAAAGCTGAGCACATTGCAGGGCTGACTCCTGCAGTGGGCTTGGAAGGTTGACACCAGTGACTGCTCAGTGTCATCGCTCTACCCACAAAAAACAAACAGTGAGATCCCACTGAATGAACATTTCCTGGGATTTAGTGATCCAGCCACGTCTGCACGTGTGATAATCAGGAACAACTGAAACTTAGCTGAGCACTGAGATAAAAAACCACCAAGCTCAGATTGCTGTGGCCTTCTAGGAGCTGTGTTTTAAGAATAAATCAGATTTTAGTTTAAGCACGTGTGGGAAGGTCTCGTCTGTGTCTTATTCTAAGAACTCAGAGTGGAAAAGAACCGTCAGCCCTCGCAGTCAAAAGTGACCAGTGAAGGATGAAATTATTCTGCTTGGGGGGAAAAGTTGTTATTTAAAGGTTGCATAAAATTATAGTTACTGAGTAGCTGGCAGGTTTACAAAATGCTGAGGTGCAGTACAGCTGGAAAATACAAGGTGTAGTACAGCTGAAAAAGGGGAATTTGGTTTAAACACGGGTTCCTAGATGAAAGATAACAATCTTTTGTTTGTGATTAACTTGCATCAGTCTTTGATCTGAGCCCTTGTTGAGAGGGATCAATACTGCACATACAGCACTGAGTTTATTGTCAAGTCCTTTTGGAAATAAGGCAGTGAATTAAAAATCAATTATACGTGCAGAAAAGTTTGTGTAGGGCAATCAATTCTGTCCTTTTAGTTTGCCAAAAGATTCCATTGTTTAACCAGCTGTGAAAATGAATGAATTTTAAAGGCCTCCAGCAAATGAGGGAGCCCAAAGGGGCGGGGGGAGAGATTAAAAAAAATTATTTCAGCATTTCATGTTCAGCAAAGGCTCTTGAGGGATAAATCCATAAATCCTGTCAGTGACCTTGGCTGCAGAGTGGGTGATTTCGGTGCTTTCCCTGATGTTGATCTTTGCCCAGCTGCCAGAGGAGTTGCTGTTTCCTTTACAATATCATTTTGGGGTTTGCTGAGCTGTGTGTGCTCCTTCATCTGCCATCTCTCTGCCCTCATGGTGGAATATTTTTATCTATTGAGCACTCACTGTGCTGCTGATCCCAAAATCACCAGCCCAGCCCCTTGGCCTGGCCAGGAGCTGTTTCTGGGTGGGATGGGAGAGAAACTCCAAATCTCAGCTCCAGCACAGCCCAAATCATCCTGGGTTCCTCCAGGAGCTGCTGGTGTGTTCCAGAGCAGGGTTTGCACTCAGGGTTTGCACTCAGGAGTTCCTGGTGTGTTCCAGAGCAGGGTTTGCACTCAGGGTTTGCACTCAGGAGCTCTTGGTGTGTTTTTCAGAGCAGGGTTTGCACTCCCAGCCCCTGAGCTCTCCCTGTTGCCAAGGGGAGGGATGTGCTGCCTGCAGGATTAATAAACACCACAGAGCTTGGTTGTCAGAATTTTCCAGCTCATTTTCAAGGGCATCTCAAAAATGGAGCTCCCTGGCACTTCCTGGTGCTCTCCATCATCCCTGGGTGTGCATTTCCAGATGGGAGCCACTGCTGGGGGATGTGGGGGCCGCCTCTGTCCTCCCTCAGGGCACAGGGGTGGTTTGATAAACAGAGAGAGCTCAAGGAGCTGTTGTTGCTCAGCAGCAGGGTCAGTTGGGTGTCCGTGGGTCTGTCCCAGGCCAAAAGCAGAGCCAGCAGAGCCCTGTCCTGGTCACAGAGCCCTGTCCTGGGCTCAGAACAGCCCCAGGCTCCTGCCTGCGGCACCCTGACCTTTTATCCAGATTTTATCTGCTCAGGGATAGATCCGGAGTCTGAGTTAAATTTAACCTCCTGCTGTATCCTGTGCTGCTCCAGAAGGAAACTGAGTCATGGCATTCTGAGGAGCAGCTGGGGAGTGCAGGGATCATCACAAGTGGGATTTTCTGAGCTTAGTGCTTCTGGCACAGCAGGAGAACTGAGGGAGGGGCACTAACTCACCTCTGGTGCTTGTGGTAAAAGTGCAATTGAAATAGAGTAATAAATAATGAAATGCTTTGGTATTTTTTCTGGGTTTAGTGTGTGATAGAAATCTGCAGCTTCTTTCCAAGTGATTTTGGCTTAGTCCAAGTTGATATAGGTAAAAGCATCTCCTTTTCAAATGCTTGTGTTGGAATTACACTTTATTAAACTCACAGAGGAATGGATCAGTTGACGTGGCAAATGTCTGTTTTATTTTGGAGGAGTTGTTTGCTGTCTGAATGGCAATTTGCTGTTCCTAACAAGATTGCTTTACAAACACAAGAGCCCCAACCCCTAAAACAAAGCGAGTGCAGACAGACGACAGCGTTGTCTGCAACTTGACAGGATGATATTTGATTTTTGAATTTTTTTCCCTGGTAGTTTGGGTCTGAGTCTTGGCTTTGATTCTTGGTTTGAACACAGAGGCTGACAGCCCCAAACCCCCAAACTTCCTGAATGTCACTGGATTCTCTGTGTTCTGCCCAACAGCTTAGCTGGGAATTATTTAGTCTGGCCCAGTGGCCATTGCAGCAGCAAATGACAAAATGCTCTTCAAATGGGTGTAGTGACATAATTCCTATTGAAGAAATGTTGATTACTGTCACAATGTGGATGCTCTGTGTGCTTTAGTGCTCAGGGCTTATCTTTCTTGCACAACATAAGCAGTATGAATGCCAAAATACACCTCATTTGCAAGTGCTGTTTGCATGATAAATTTTATTTTTCTAATCTCCCCTATCAACAGAACCAATTTTTTTTTAATCTTTCCGATGACATAAAAATGCATTTTAATGAAGCAAATTACCAAGCTTTGTCTCCTCAGTGCACGAGCGGGGCGGCCACGTTCAATTAGGCTGAGAAATGATCATTTGTTCCATTGCAGGCTGTAACAGAGCCCGTGCTCAGCCACCATCCATCAGCAGTTGCTCAGCTTCATGTTCCTTAAATCACTTGCCATCCTGTCAGGGCTGGGAATCCTCCACGGGAGCCATTATTTCATTTAAGTTTGTAAAGGTGTCACTTGTTTGATAATAGGCTGCTTCTGTAGTGGATGAATAGGGACTAAATATTCATCATTTTGTGCATCCGTCCCAGATCCCTAATGAGTCACAAGGGTAGCAGTGCCAGCTGAGCTGATGGCGGTGGTGCCATGGAAGGAGGTTGGCAGCAGTGAGGATCCGGGGGAAGCTCCACACCTTGCAGTGGGAAAGGCAGAGGGAGGTGGGCGCTGAGGGGCTCCCCAGGGAATGGGCACGAGGCACAGGGAGGGATTGTGGGGTGTTCTGGGCAGGGTGAGAGTTGGATCAGTGCTCCTGTGGGGATTCCAGCTCGGGATGTTCCAGGATTCTGTGAATTCTGCAGAGCCTTCCTTGGTGAACCTGGCCCCACATTGCTCCCAACGAGAGGGGTTCCATATGAGCTGCAAGGAAACTCAGATTTGGGGTGGAAATGCCCCTGGAAGGAAGTTGGGGTCCATCCCTGGCCATGGAGGAGCTTCACCCTGAACTGTGGCTGGCCCTGGAGCACCCAGCTCCTGTCTGCTCGTGGGGAGCTGCCCTGTGCTCTCCCTGTGCTGTCCCTGTGCTCTCTCTGTGCTGTCCCTGTGCTGTCCCTGTGCTCTGTGCTGTCCCCCTGCCCTGTGCTGTCCCCGTGCTCTCCCTGTGCTGTCCCCCTGCTCTGTGCTGTCCCCCTGCTCTGTGCTGTCCCCCTGCTCTGTGCTGTCCCCCTGCCCTGTGCTGTCCCTGTGCTGGCTCACAGGTGTTGATCTGTGCCCAGGAGGCTGCAGTTAAAATCTGCTGCTCTGCCCGCTGTTGTTTTTGTACTTTGTGCCTCGTGGTTGTGACTGTTTTGTGGTGAGGGTTTGTGGTTATGCTTTCAGCTTTCACAGAACCTCCCCTGCTCCCCCTGAGCTCAATCCAGCCTGGGTTTCCCCAGCCTTTTGTTCTCGTGTCCCTGCTGCCCCAGCCCTCTGGCTGCATCCCTCAGATTTATATGGCTTTTAGGCTGTGGGGAGATTGATCAGCCAGGCCTTATGCATTTAGAGGAGCTGATAAATGGCCCAGCAGCACATTCCTCTCCACTGCTCTGGAATAACTTCAGCCCTCAAATCAAACATCCCATTTGCCACAAATTGGGGAAGGCAAAGAGGGCACCTCTGCTTTATTAGGGTGCATATTTCATTTATCTGTTATGGGAGGTATTGTCCAGTTCTACGTGTCTGGGGAGGCAATTCCACAGCCCCAGCACCCCTCCCCCTGCCCTCCACAATATCCACCTTCATGGTTTCCTTTGCAGCCTTCACCTTTGTTACAGCTGCATTTCTGTCCTTCATTTTCAAATCTTTAATCATTTCCTCTCTTATTTGTGGTCCCTTTTTCCCTACTGGCCCCATTCTCCCCCTCACTGAGGATGTGTCCCTCAGCCTGGGATTTGATTTTGCCATCCCCAGTATTTCTTTCATGGAGCTTTGCATGCTCAGGTGTCTCTTCACTCCACTGCAGCCAGGCTTACTCTGAGAGGAATTTAGGGAGTTTCCAGAGGTTGCTTGGTATCATTTTGGCAAGGGTCAAAACCTGGAATTTGTATCTGAGTGCCTGAATTCCACCCTGGGCATGGCTGCAGTCCCAGCCCCTCTGTTAATGATTTACCTGGGAAGGCACTGCAGAAATACCTGCCTCTGAGAGGGAGCATTCCCATTTTGTCTCATTATTCTTGGATTTGTTCATTGCTCCAAAGTCTGGGGGCTCTTGAAGTGCTTTTATTTGTTTCTTTCTGCCATTTGCATAAAAATCCCTGTTTGACTGCAGAAAGTGTCTCCAGAATAATTGACAATAATGGTTGAAGTCCCAAGGGAACAACATTTCTGTAGTAGGGAACTTCACTGGAAATGCTGTGTGTGAGCCTTGAAGGATGACACAAGATATTTCAGGTAGTCCTTGAAAAGGAACATGTCCAGCTCTTTCTGTTCACTTGCTCTTTGGTTTTGAGGTACAAGAAGGCTTTTTGTATACCAGCATTTTAACAGCAGCTTAAAATAACAACCAGAAATGAACCTCATTGTTGAAAAGGCAATCTGAAGTATAATCAAAAGCTTTCTGTTGTCTCTTGTCAGCAGCACATTGTTTTGCTTTTCTGGGTCACAAATGTGCCAGACCTTTGTCCCGTTTAACTCTTAAAAGGCACCTTTAAAACATCATTTATGTAAAAAACACACTCAAATCATTTTAGCTCTGTTAGCAGCACTGAGGAGCTGTCGATTGCAGGAGACAGAGGGTGTTGGATAAACAAAAAGCTCTTTTTGGGCAGGCCCAGGACTTGTTGCTCCCTTTGGAGGGTCCTCCTGCCCTCACCCCTCTGTGCCTTGGTTTGGAAAGGGGCAGGGAAGAGGAAATTGCAAACTGAGCAGCCTTAAATGTGAGGGGGTTCATCTCTGCCTCCTCTTCATCCCCTGCTGAAATGTGGGACCATTAGTGAGGCCAGCAGGGCTGAAATGCCTGGAATAATGCAGGAACTGTTCTGCTCAGAGTGGAGGCTGTTTATCCAACAGCCCTTCCAGGGCTGCAGGAAAGGAAAGTCAGGTTTCATTTCTCCTCCTGCTGCTGCTTTAATGCCCAGGGCAGGGTTTGATCCCAGCATCAGCTGCTGCTGCAGCTCTGCCTGGGCTGGGCTGGGCTCAGGTTTCTGATTTTATCTCCTTTAGGGGATCACATGGCTGCTGCCACTCTCGGGGGGATCTGTGGGATCTCTGGGGGATCTCTGCCTCCCACAGCTCACAGCAGTCAGGAATGGAGCAGGGAGCAGGTGTTCCTCACAGGAGCCTTTGGAGCTGGGTTTTACAGCCGTGCCTGAGGAGGGATGGGGAGGCACAGGGACAGTCTGGTGGTGCAGCCCCTTGGCTGTTTGTCAGCAGCTCCCATCCATCTATCTGTCTGTGCATCCCTGCATCCCTCCATCCCTGTGTCTGTCCGTCCATCCGTCCATCCATCCATCCATCCATCCATCCATCCATCCATCCATCCATCCATCCATCCATCCATCCAT
>JAWWMN010000073.1:7030891-7056279 GCA_035047745.1 Catamblyrhynchus diadema | reverse complement strand
CGCGGCTGCTCCGGGGCTCCGCTCCGCGCCCGGCCCCGCTGCCCGGCCTCGCTGCCGGCCCCGGCCCGAGCGAGCACCGCGGGGGCTGCGAGCCTTTAACCCCTGCGGCACCTGCCCCGAGCCCCGCGCCGCGCTCTGCCCGCGCTGCCCGGCCCCGGCCCCGGCCCCGGCCGAGCTCCGAGCGCTGAACTTGCCGGCGGAAGGAGGGGATGCGGCTGGGGATTTTCGGTGTCTTTCCCGAGCCCTTTCCCCCGTTCGCAGCCCTGTAGGTGCGTTCGCTTCCCCGGGCTCCCGGCACCGATTCACCGCCGCCGTTTGGGGGATTTTTTTTTAATCCTTTTTTTTTTAACAATTTTTTTTTTGCTGCTGCTGACACGCTGTTTTTGTTAATCTTTTATCACAGAAACGGTTTATTAAGGGGTTGAGGCAGTACGGCAAGAACTTCTTCAGAATCCGAAAGGAGTTGCTTCCCAATAAGGAGACCGTAAGTACATTTGGACTTTATGTAATTCGCTTTTTTTCTCGCTGCTTCGCTGTTTGATCTTGCGAAACTCTTTCCTTTTTACCCCGAATTCTCCTCAGATAAACGGAAGAGAAATCCTCAGCCAGCCAAGGCAGCTGCTGGTTTTTAGTGCAGTTTTTAGGTCTTGGGCTGTGAAAGATGTTACATAAAATAATCGTCATGGCTGGACGGAGCCACTGAGCCTGGCTGAAGTGTATTTCTGGAGAGCGAATCTAATTTTAAATTCTGACATTACGACGGGATAATACATTTTGTGTCACCCGGTGGGGCTCGGGTGGCGTCGGGTAAATAAAGAAAACCTAAACCAAAGCAGCATCTGATGGGATCGGGGTCTGCTGTGACCCGCACCGTGCCCGGCTCTGCTTAACCCTTCCCCTGCCTGGACCCGCCGTGTCCCCCCGGTGTTCTTGCAGGGTTATGTAACCCTGCCACTGCACCCCAAACCCTGCACAGCGCACGGGGGCTGGGAGCCTTGGGGAGCCCTGGTCCCTTTGCCATTTGCCCCAAAAGAGCCTCGGGCTCTGTCCTGCAGGTGTCCTCTAGCTTTCGGGAAAGTGCTTTCGTTTTTGTTCTGGGCTTAGCAGGGAGGCAGCTCCGTGAAAATGGAGCTGGACTGTTTTCGAGCAGCGTGTTAGTGATTTAAAGCGTCACAGAGCGCTCAGACTTGTGTAGGTGTGCAGGCTGGATGTGCACTGGGGAAGAGCGTGGCTGTAATGATATTTAAAAAGCTCTCAGTTTCTGTGGGATGGTTCCATTCTCCTCCCCGAGGTTCCTGTGAGACAGTGCTGTGATAGCACAAATCTCTGGGTGGTAAATAGTAACACTGTGTGAGTTAAAAAGGAAGGGGAGGATGAGACAATTACGAGTTCACTCATCCTGCTGAGAAAGGAAACTCAGATTACTGCTCAAGTCTTGGTGGACTCGAGGATCCTGTTGGATTTTGAGGTGTGGAGGCCTGGAAAGGTGACAGCTGGGAGGGAATGCTGGAATAGTGTGGACCTTATCAGCATCCTACAAACCTACACATATCATGCCTTTCCTCTTTCCTCCAGAATATCTCCCAGAATGGGTCTAGAACAAATCAGTGTTTGCTTTTAGAAATGAATTCTGCTGATGGTAAAGTTGCCGAGGGGCAAAAGTGCTCTTCTGAGTTTGAATTACAGCAGCTCTGAAGTATATTGTGTTTTTATAAATTATCTATTGTAATAATCTAAATAATTATCTAAAACATCTATTTTTAATATGAAAAGTGGGATTTTGGTTTTTCTTTCGCGATGGAGAAAAACATTTTTCAGGGAGGAGGAAAAAAAAGCCCTGAAAAATGGAGAGTTTGGGGCAGGTGCCTGCCCCTGTTTGTGCTGCTTACCTTCTTACATTGGAGCTTGGATATCGGCCTTGGGGTTTGTGTAAAAGTTTTGCAAGTGGTGTTAAACCTCACAGAAGCTCTCATTTTTCAAGTGTTATATTTTTGTTTCATTAGGTCTAATTTTTTACTACAGAGAAGACTAAATATTAAGTCTGAGCTGTGGGAAGTATCGCGTTGATGGGTTTGGGCTCAGGGGTTTTTTTAGCCCCTGTGGTAACTGATCTGCAAATAACCTTTGACCTACCATGGGCTGTTTATAATCTCTGCTTCCTATTTTTGCCCACAGGCCTCACTTCTGCTTTCTTTAATTCCCAATCTTTTCCAGCCAAAATTTACAGCCCTTCTGCTGTAGGAAGACATTGCAGCATAAAGGCTGCAGTAAATATCTGACTGTACAGTTTTGCTTCTGTTCCTTAAAGTGGAATAATGAGTAATGTAAATGACAAGGCTGTGGGATTAATCTGTCTGCATTTTTTCATCACCAGAATAATTTCAGATACTTTGCCTGCCATTTTTCTGCTGGAGTGTGAAGTAACCCTGTAGCAATTCCAGAAACACCAGAAAAAAGCTTTATTCTCCTGTTCAGCCTCCATATTAACATCAATAAAACTCTAAAAAGTTGTTAAATGGATACTAATGGATAATGGATAACTAATAAAACTAAAAAATTGTTATATGGATACTAAAGCAACTTGCAGGTGCTTAAAGATGTGTCAGGGTCATTCTTGCAGTGACTTGCCCCAATGGCTCTTGGACATCTGATTTATTCAGAGTTTTCCTTCCTGGTCACTGAAGGTTTGGGGAGGGGACCCAGGGGGTTTTGTCTCAGCAATCCCCACTAAAAGTTAAATCTCCTTATTACCATGATTTCTGTAAAATGAGTCTTTTCCTAGACCCTTCACTGGGGGAAATTCTCCCCAATGTCACCCTGAACCTGGAAACAGTGGGAGAAAAGGAATACAACAGAAACAGGGAATTGTTGTAGAGACCAGCCCTATTTCATGTTATTTCATGTTAAACCAAGCTGAGGCTGCTGTGCAGGAAATCAGGATGTGAACGTGACATTGTATTTCTTGTCTGCTTTGGGAAGGTGTAACGTGGCCGTGGTGAGATGAGAATCAGGCCATCCTGTACTGAGCTTTCACAAGTGTGCTAAGGAATGTCCTATTTCAGTTGTGCCTTGGCTTTTCCCCTCCATAGTTAGTGTGCAATACCTTTTGAGAAAACCCTATGTTCATCAATGTGTGTTTTAACTAGTTTAACAGTTTTTTTCAACAATTTTTTAATTATTTCTTCTAAATTATAATCCATAAGGAAAAAAGCTTTATGAAAGAGAATGTTTATTCCATATCAAAGGTGTGTTTGTTTGGGTCTCCACTCTGCTGGTTTATTTCACATTTCCAGTTGATTTCCATGTTTATGTCCAGGAGGGGTTCCCAGTGGACGTGGGAGTGAATAACTGCAATGGATCAAGGGAGGTGCTGCTTTAATGTAGGATCAGTGCTCACCTGGAGGAAAAGTGCCTCAGTGTACCTGAGCCATGAGATTTTTAAATGAAACTTGGGTTTGCACTGACCTGTCTGAAATGCCCCTTGTCCTCTATTTCCATGCAGCTTTTTTGCTTTTATCTTCCCCTGGGTGGTTTCCCCTTGGCTGCAGGGATGAACTGCCCTGCTCCCCTTTGGTTCCTGCTTAGCAGCACTTCTGATTGCTCTTCATGGGAAGAAGTAAATTTTGGAGGCTTTTCAGTGGCATGAACAGTTTTCAATAATTACTTTCATTTAAATTCCCATGTTGTGAGAATGAAAGGTGCACAGCTGGCAACAGTTTCCTTAACTGTCTGCTTTGGCTTTAAATGTGGTTTTATTCCCCTCCCATCTACCCATTTTGGGATAATTTGCTAAAACTTCGTGATAATACAGGATTTTCCAAGTATTTAACATTCTGCTCTGAATTCTTTAGATGATTACACTGAGCTACTTGAATTGGAGATTTTTAGAAGCACCAGCATTGTGATAGGCCTGAGATAAAGGTACTTAAATGCCTCCAGGGTTGGGGACTGCCTTCCTGTGTTCCTGGGAACAGCTTAACTCTGTTGGCTTGGTGCAGGAGGTAAATGCAAACAGGGAATAGAGCAGGAGCAGGAGGGTGCCAGGTCCTGGTGCCACCTTGCTGGGACCCAGGGCTGGCTCCTGCTGCTCAGCCTGTCCTTGTGCTGCTCTCTCTTAGCACAGGCTGCCCTTGCAGTTTGTGTGAGCTGTCCCAGCAGGATCAGGATTGTTCTCCTGGGGTTCCTGCAGCCTGCTCTGGCCAGGGGAGTGGTCTGAGCAGTGCCCCAGAAGTGGGGATGTGTGTGACTGTCCCTTTCCTAGGTGCAGGAGGGCTGTCCTGTTACCCTGCCACGCTCCCACGGCCTTTGCTGCAGTTCAGTTGAGATTCTGGATCCACCTTGTCCCTCCTGGGATGGGCCTGAGCACTGTGGGCCCTCCTGGGAGCTGGGTGACAGCTCTGGGGACATTCTGGGGCTCGGCAGAGGCTCCTGTGCTGCCCAGGGACAGTTCCTGGCCCAGGGCTGTGGGCAAGGTCCCCGTGGCCCTCTCTGCTCCTCGCTGCCCTGCAGGGCGCCCGGGAGGAGGACAGGGCCTCTTTGTGCAGGCACACGGACTCCAGGCTAATTTTGGGTTGAATTTCCCTGCTGAGCACATAGGTATCTGTGGTGTGTGTGATTCTGGGTTTGGCTGCTGAGCAAGAGATGACAGAGTGCAATCCGAAGATCTTGCCTCTGGGTGGATGCTCCTTTATTTAGCTCTGAAGCACAGTGTAAACAGGAGTTATGAATATTGGCTGTTTCCTGACACTGAAATACCTGCAGTGTGCTGTATTTATGCACAGAAGAGCTAAATATGCATCATTTCTTTAGGAAAAATGGTCTTTCTTCTGATAGTAAAATCTTCCTCTTCAAATTAAATGCTGCTGGGACTTACCTCAGAGACTAAATAAGCTGTGCTCTGTTAGTGTTAGGAGGCAGAACGAGTGCAGTGTGAGCTTTCAGCATAAACTTCTGTTTAATTTTAGATTGGGGTTTAGATAAACAATTTTATTCTTGCCTCATTAATGCTTAATCTCGTGTTACATAATACACAATATTGGTTTCCTGAGTAGCACTTAAATATAGTGCAAACGTGGAGTAGCTGAAAGGTCAGGGCAGTTACCATATGTGCAGGCTGGCAAGGTGTCTGTCCCCTCCCCATGGCGCTCCTGATGGCAGCCAGCAGCCCCAGGAATATTTGTGCAAGGCTCTCCTGAGCATCTGAAAGGTAGAGCTGCTCCCTCGACACAATTGTTCAAATAGCAGAGTGCCTTTGATCAAAGCAGGGGGATAATTAGATGAATATCTCTCGGTCTGTTGGTATAAAGTGATTACTTAGCCCTACATTGGCTTTTTAATATTTGCATTTAGTGGTGAGCCTTGTTTGTAGCAGGAGCTGTGGCGTGGGCTTTATCCCTGCCTGCTCTCCCCAAGGAAATCTGCTTTATTTGAGGCCATATTCCCCCAATGATGGAATATTAATACACTGCAGTCAAGGCACATTTCCTGCTTGTCTTTGCTGTTCAGAGAGGGACAAGCTGTGGAAGCCTTTTCTGTTTGAAAGCTGAACCTTTTTCTTTAATAACTTGTTCTAGCCTGGATGCAGTCAGAGCTGAAATTTTCCATTAGAGTTTGAAGCGACTGCCAACATAAACAGCCACTGCTTCTTTTCATTTCATCTGCTCTCTGCTGCTGCTGCCTCCAGAGCGTGGCCACTGCAGGCACAGGGCTCTGCTCTGGTCACTCAGGGGCTCCTGGGCTTCACCTTCCCCAGGTAATTTCAAATGAGAGCCTGAGACTTTTCTCTGTGTCACAGCAAAAATCCTCCTGGGCTTCAGTCCAGGTAGCAAAAGGGGCAGAGGCAGCAGCTGCTTTTCCTGTGTAAGTGAAACCACCGAGTCATTTGCATAACAAACCCTTCTGGAGGGAGCCTGCTGCCCTTTTATTTTTTTATTTTGCTGTTTTTGTGAGCAGTCTCAGCTGAGGGAGGAGGAGCCCTGGGTCAGTGTTTGGCTCCAGGTGAGGCAGGGTGCTGAGGCAGCTGCAGCCAGGCCCTTGGTGCTGCTCACCAGGAGCCAGGGAATGTAATGACATGCTGAGCTCGCAGGAGCTGAGCTCAGATGGAGATATTCCTGAATTTAAGTGGCTCTGAGCTGAAGGCTGTTTGCAGAGGGATGTTCAGGGTGTGTGTTCGCTGTGCTCTGGTTTGTTTTCAGAAGTTTAACTGTTAAACCTATTGCAAATGTCATAACTTTATTGGATAATAAACCAGGAGGTTTGGAAAGGTCTTTAAAGAGACGTAAAGGTTTAACTCACACACACCATGGTGTCTTTCTTCATCTCTGAAGGGATTGCAGGTGCTCAGGTGAGCACAGATCCTGGCAGGCAGAATTCCCAGCTCCTGGAGGCGTCCATACCCCTGTGTTCCTTTAGTCCAGTTCCCTGAGTGTATCCTATGAGTGAATTCCCAACTCCTGGAGGTGTCCATACCCCTGTGTTCCTTTAGTCCAGTTCCCTGAGTGTATCCTATGAGTGAATTCCCATCTCCTGGAGGTGTCCATACCCCTGTGTTCCTTTAGTTCAGTTCCCTGAGTGTATCCTGTGAATTCCCATCTCCTGGAGGTGCTCACACACCTGTGTTCCTTTAGTTCAGCTCCCTGAGTGAGTTCCCATCTCCTGGACGTGCATCTTGCCTGGCTCTCAGCAGCCCTTCCCCCTGGCCTGTGCCACGTGTGTGCTCATTGATTAATGATTGATTAAGGACTGTCTCCAGCTTCCAAAGACCAAAATACCCTTTCCCAAACCTGCCTGTCTCAATTCCAGCTGAAGCAGACAAAACCAAAGAAAGGAAGTACCTAAAATGTGCTTTGTTTTTACAGTTTTTGTTTTAAATCTCTTAAGCGTTCTCCTAAGACAATAAGAGGATTAATTTTCAATTGTATCGTTTTACTTTTGTATGCCAAAGGTAATTTACAGCGTCATCAGCTCAAAAAATGAGCTGCTTATTTGACTTTCTTCCTAAGAAACCCTCATAGATGGAGAGCATTAAAGCAGAAGGTGTGTTCACTGTGCCAGCTGGACTCTAGAATTGACTTTAGCATGGGCAATAAATCAGCTCTGCACTCCAGTGGCTTTTTTTTTATTATTTTACATTACAAGATTGGATCTCATTGTTTATTTTTCTCTGAAGGTTTAGAGGTAGGTAGGAGTAAAATATTGTTGCAAGTAAAAGAGAGCCATTAGGCAATTGCATTGAGCTCTGTCAGGGAGCCAGGAAGGACAATTTCTGCTTTGTAGGGGAAGGTCTGTAGTCAGAGATACAAGCCAAGATTATTTGGGTAATTGATACAATATTGTCTGAGCCTTCCTCAGCAACTGAGAGAACACAATGCTGCTCCTCAGAGTTCTGTTCCCCTGCATTTTCCTTACTTTCTGTTTATAATTCACCATCCTAAGGAATTTCAGTTTGTTTATTTTCCTATTGTGAATTCTCTTTTGCATCTGTGCTGAAGGGTATGTGTGACTCTGGTTAAAATGCTTTTGTTCATCAACAGCTGTATATTTATTCTGTATTTTCTTTCCCTGTGAGAAAAACCAGCAGCTTTTTTTCTTCCCTGGCAGTTGTCAGATTGTATCAAATACTCAGACATCAACCCTGAGGTCCTGTGAATTGCAGGTACATAAAATAGGTGTCTGGTAAAGGATTTGTGCAGTTTATTTTCATGGTTGAGTGTCCCAGCCTGGCAAGACTTTTCCACGGCTGCCATGCATCAAACCCTTGGTGGTGTTTGCTCCCCATCCAGTCACTGACTGAGGATGAGCTTTAAAGCTTGAAAATGGCTTTCAGAAAGGCAAAAATAAAGCAGTGCTGATTGTGGGACATCCTGCCCCAGAGCAGAGCTAATGTTCTAAAATCCAGGTAACTCCTGGAGGAAATGCATCTGTGTAATCCTGCCTGGGGACTGGCTTTGGAAATGGCTCAGGAGGGGAGCACTGCAGGTAATCCTGTGTGTGCTGCTCTCCGTGGGTATTTACAGTGGGCGAGACACAGATGACAGCTCCAGGAGCTTCTGCAGCAGTTTGCTTTGAGTTTTGGAGTTCAAGGAGTAAATAAACACCAGCAGCTCAGCCGTGTGGTGAGCTGTGTTCTGGGGGAGTCAGAGCAGACTTTGGTTCCTTAAACACACAGGGAGCTGTGCCTGGCCTGTGTGGGGTTCACAGCTGGGCCGAGGATTGTGCACAGGAAAACCCTCTGTGGGCAGAGAATAAAGTGTGCTGTGAGTGAGCCTCACTGCCACAGAGCACAGAATGAACTTTATTCTTCCTCAGGAGATCCGTGGGCTCAGGCATCACCTCCTGCCCTGATGGCCCTGTAAGAACAGCACCCACTGCCCTCCCCTGGCCCCAAAGCAGCCCCAGCACATCAGTCACTCCTAAATATCCTGTGATGTGCTGCTGGAGCTGGGAGAAAAGACAATAACCACTCCAGGAGACAGATGCACTCATTTTGTCAGTTTTGTTTCCAGCCAGCTGTAAAAAAGAAGCAGTGCTTGATTACTGGGGGTTTTTTGCTGCTTGGTTTTTTTTTTTTTCATGCCAAGGAAGGCTCCCAGGAATTACAGAGATGGTGGAATAAAGTGAGAATGGGGAGCTGGAATAGAGGCTGTGCCATAGGGGAGGTGAAGCAGTTTGTGGGTAGAACTGGCTCTGTAAGCAGAAGAAACATTCAACATCACACGTTGAAATCTGCTGCATTTGCTTTTGCTTTGTTTTTCCTTTCCAGTCTGTATCTGAAGGGAGAGCACTGAGGAGTGTGATGGAATTCAGATTGTCAGCACATAAAGATGCTGGTGATTACTTCTAGGTGAGGGTGATGTCGTTTTGGGTGAACTTCTCCTGTTCCTGTTCTGCAGGGTGCCAGGAGGGCTGTAAGTGTCAGCCACAGCCCTGCACACCTGCACCAGGGTGGATTTATGGATACATGGATGTGGACGGGTTCCTTTCCCTGCCAGAAGGTGCATTAATGTCTCCTGTATGTGGAAAAGCTGTGAAATGCTCAGGCTTTGGGTTTCCTACTCCTGCTCATGAGGAATAAGGATCCTGCAGGGCTGGGATCCCCCATTTGTGGTGTTTGTGCCTTTTCCCTGGAGCCAGGAGGGGCTGCATCCTGCAGGACAGAATTCCAGCCTTCCCTCTCTTCCTGCTTCAGGCTGCCTAAGAGGTGCAGGTGATGCCTCTGCACCCCCTGAGTGATCAGAGCAGATTCCACAGAAAATCTTCTGCTTCTTGCATCTCTTTTTTAAATCCCAGAATGATGACAGGAGTGTTTCTTTCTGATTCAGATCCTCCAAGGTTAAGTTTGTCCCTTGCCCTTTTCTTTGCACACTTTGGAGCTGGGGAGCTGTAAGTGAAGGAGCTGCTCTCAGGGTAATTGCTGTATTTGAGAACTTGGGGCTTTAAAAAACAGAGTGTTACAGGAATGATGACAAAATCCCAGCTGCTGACGTCCTGGTGGTTGGGAAATGTTCCTGACTGGTCACCTGGGATGAGCAGCACTGGCAGGGAAGATTGTTTGTTTTACACTACCAAACTCCTGTCCAGCAAGGAGAGGGTGCTGCCCAGTGCTTTTACTGCCATGGTGAGATGGTTTGTTCTTGGCTGGAAGAGCTGGGCTGATCCTCCCCCAGACACTTTGTGGGCTCCCTTTTCCCCTGCAGTGCCCCTGACACAAACTGTGATTTTGTAGGATGCCCCCAGACCCTTCAAAGAGAGGAGAGCACATTCCAGGTTGTAAACCAGCTCTTGCTCCTGCAATCTGAGAACTCCTCCCTGGTGTTCAACCCAGGGCCTGCTTTGTGCCTCTTGTGTAAAGCACCAGGACATCCCACAGGAACTCTTGATTTATTTTGCTAGCTCTGCCCTTCTCTGTGGTTCACAAACCTCTAATGGGCTGTGAAGCTCCAAGATTTCTGAGTTGAGCAGCAGAAGTTTTAAGAACCTTCTCTACTACATGAAAGACTTAACACTTTCCACATGCTGGGTTTTTGGATCATGAAAAGCTGATCTCCTACAAATAGTTTGTAAAGCTGAGGCATCCTGGGCCAGGGCTGCTTAATGCTGTTGTGAAATTGGGGGGAAAGGAAAAAAATGTAATGAAAACTCTGGGCTTTGGGCCAGCAAGGAAGATCTGATACAGTGAACGTGTTTCTGCTGCCCTTTGTTACTGTTGAGTTTGATTAGCTTTGTTTCTGGTACATTTAATTACAGTTCTATTTTATTTTTATGGCTAAGGAGGGGATCTTTGCCAAAGCCCAAGTCTTTCATTACCTCAGCTGCAGTGAGAGGGAACTGGAGAAGTAAATCATGCCACCTCCCCAACAAACAAGCCAAAGTAAAACCAAAAGAAACCCCACTAAGCTATAAACCCAGCCCTTTTCTCTCTCCTTGTCCTGTTCCTGCAGTCTGCTGCTCTCCATCTGTTATTTTGCCTTTCTGAAGCTGCTTGTAGGGTTGAGGGTGAGTTTACTTTGTGCAGTGAGTTGTTTTTTGCCTGGGCAGGGCTGTTCACCTGTGGTGGTTGTGCTTCCCTGGAGCTTGTCTGGCTCCTCTGCAGCTCTGTCACACAGGCAGCACTTCCTCCATGGGTTCCTTCACTGCACTGCAGGAATACAGCTGGAAAATTGCTCAGGAACTGGGAGAACAACAGCCAGAAACACGAGGGGTTTGTTTGGGCCCTGGTTTTGCTCTGCAGAACCTTGCCCATCGAGATGTGATGGCAAATATGGGCCATAAACCTTGCAGAGAGTGGGCTCTACAGGAGCATATGGAAAAGCTCCTTTGTCCTGATGCCCCTGCTGAAGGAGCTCCAGGCTGCGGGGCAGCTCTGGGCTGTGTCACTGGACCTTCACCTTGCTGTGGAGAAGTGACAGGGACAAAGGCCTCCCTCCCTCAGTGCTGTGCTAAAGTTGTATTGATTTAACAATTCCACCTCATGTTCTTACTCTGTGCCATTTGATGGGAGAGATTTTTTTTCTTCTTGTTGCCCGGCTTTAGAAAAACATTGCTTTTAGAGCTTCTGAAAAGAAATTGTGTGCTTACTGTGGGCATAAAACTGCCCTTCCTATCTGCCACCTATTTATTCTATATTAAGGTTCATAATGGTTTGGTTCAGGCAAATTTGTGTGTCTTAAACTTGATGGACTTCAAAAATTATGCAAATGACTTTCAGCTAAAGGATGAAGAGGAGGGAAGTCTGGATTTGAGTAACCAGCGAGTTGTAGCCCTGCCCTGCCCAGGAGGTGTTTGGAAATCCTGCACTGGACTCTGAGAAGGTTTTATTTAATAGGAATTTAGCTGCTGTAGGGAAAGAGGGACGTTGTGAGCTGCTGGTTGTGGTTGGGATGACCCCACCTGCCCCTCTCTGGCTGGTTTTCCATGGAGCACCTGAACAGAGGTGCTGAGGGAGATGCAGGGGCTGCTCGGTGTGTCAGTGCCAATCCCCTGGGACTCCCTCATGGCCCTCCTCCCCGTTTACAGCCCTGAGTCACAGCTCTGCCCTGCTGGCACTTACAGATTGCAACTGCACGAGTTCTCGTGGCTGCAGCAATTAAGGAGCATGAACAGATGCTGTGAATCACCTCGGAGTTGCTGGGCTTAGCTCTTTGTGCCAGCGCTAAGGTTTCACATTTCTTGGAGCTGCTGAAGTTCTGCTTTGACCTTTTCAAGGGAACTTACATAGCAAAGGTATGGGAAGTGTTTAAAAGTGAGTTTGGCATTATGTTTGGCTGCTTTAGTTGTCATCCCTGAGCTGAAATTGTGGGTGGAATCCTGCAGGCTGTGGATAAACAGCATTTCTGGGGCACTGCTCAGTCTGGGTTTGCCATTCCATAAAGGTCATGTCAAAATGAGGGGAAAACCCCAAAACAAATCAGCAACAACAGCAACACAAAACCCCAACCCAAACTCAGACTAGCAGGGACTTGGTATTTTAGGAATTAGAAGTTCTGATTTTTCAGATATTTCTGCTTCAGTCTCTCCCCAGGCACTGCAGGAGCTTAGCTGTTCTAATTCAGTTATGTGTGATACTCACAGACCTTTTTCCACTTTTAATGTGGTTTTGAAAACTTGAATTTTTGTGGGTGCTGTGGGAACTTCTGCCTGTTTGAGCTCTGGTTATTGGGTGTTTGCCTGCTCAAGGTAACTGCTGTGACAGACTGTGAGGAAATCGTTTGTATTAGTTGCAGGTCTGTTGGGGTTTTTTGTTTGGTTTTTTTTTTGCAAGGGGTATTTCTTTGCATTTGCTGCCTCATCTCCTACTCTTTTTTTTAATGTTTTAGTAATTGTCTAGCTTCAACATACCCATTTCACTGGAGTGTGAGGGTTTGCAGTGCTGCTCTCCTCAGCTCCATCAGGATTTACACAACCTCCCCGGAGCTGCCCCCTGATTTTCTCTCCAGTGTTGTACATGGGTGGGAGTGGGTTCAGGCTTCTGGGTTGTTCTGCTCCCCTAGGCTCCCCTTTTCTCCCTGGGGTGCTGCTCAGCTCTGCCATCACTGATGCTCCAGAGCTGGAGGTGCAGAATTCCTCCTCCCTGCAGAGTCCCATTCCTGCCTGCACGGGCTGGGGAAGGCCTGGAATTCCCAGGTCCTGCGGGAGGGAATTGCACATGCTGCAGATGAAACACTCCAGGAGCCCTCACATGCCTGGGCTGCCTGGCAGGTGTTTGTGGAGCCTCTTGAGTGTTGGTGTGTGAAGGATCCATGGGGCATTTTAAAGAGGTGGCAGTGCTGCTGTGAGAAATAACACTGGAAAAATTCCACTCAGATTCCAGGGGTTCAGTGCATCTTCTTCAGTGTTTTCCCTTTTAGTTTTATGATAGGCAACTTTTGCATGAAAACATGGGTCTTAATTTGCAGCTTCTGTTTCATTTTCCCCCAAAGATGCCACTTGTTGTCCTGTTTGCTGGGTAGCAGTTGCTGACAGCAGTGTATAGGCACAGGGAATCCTGGTTACCCTCACATCCTGTGAGAATGGGCTGAATTCCAGACTGATTTCACATGTCAGGCCTGAGCAATAGAAATAATTAGAGAAATTGCCTGTTTACCTTACAAAGAACACCTGCAAGGATGGACCAAAACCAGCCTGTGTGTCTTAGCAGTGTTGCTGCGATGAGTTTAATGAGGGGGAAAGCAGGAGAGGTGGAATTACTTGTGGGATGATACATGAGACATTCACGACTTCCCCTGTGCTTATATGTGGGCAGATCAAGCACAGTAAAGTGGGTTTTTTAAGGAGAAAATAGCTCTTGTGGTGTGTCTTTCACATGGCACAGGGTTTCCTCTCCGGAGCTGTGTCGTGTCTCCAATCCCTGTTAGTGCAGATCTGTGCCTTGCTTGTGGCAGCTGCCTGGTGCTTGGATGTGTTTGTAATTAAACAGGAACTGGCATCTGAGGCTGGGTTTTTGCTAAGGCTGTGAAATTTGGGGTTTGTGGAGGGTAGAAGCAGCTTGGGAGGAGCTTTGGGAGGAGCAGGATGGGTGGGGATGAGCTGGGGGCTCCCAGGAGGGTTTGTCACAGTGTCCCCAGCCCTCCTGGGCTGCTCCTGCAGGCTGGATGTGGAGGGGCAGCACAGACCAAGCCCTGCAGGAGGTGCAGGTGTTCGTGGCTGCAGGAAATGCTCCTTGTGCCCTGCCTGTGCCTGTGTGCTGAGCTTGGCCATGAGCCCAAGCGCCGTGTCAGGCACTGCTCTTGTTTCACAAATGGAAATCTTCCTCAGCCAGAAGGGAAAATCAGGATGTGTCGTCCGCCCCCCCAATCCACTTTTATCACTCCAGTTTCCATGCATACACATCAGCACCCTGAACTTCCATGTCAGGCTTTTTTCCAGCACTCAGCTGTGCCTCTGGGTCACTGCATCTTTCTGAAGAATTTGTTTAGGGTGTGATACTTTGCTGTAGTCAGTGAAATCCAGAATGAAATGAGACTTTCCAACAGATGAAAGCTGTTGTGCTTTGTCTGGAACCACCGGATGGTTGGTGTGTTTGCAGGGGAAGCAAACCTGTTCCAGAAAAACAAAGTTTAAAGAGAAGAATGCAGTGGGGAATTGTGGCTATCAGGGATGAAGCAGAGCAGGATGTTTCTGTGTGCAGTTTTGTTTGCAGACAGTGCAGGGGTTGGAGATTAGTATTCCAGCACTTGGAGAAGCTCTGGGGCTGCAGCTTATCAGTTAATAACAGTTTGTCCTTCCAAGAGCCACACAAGTGGAACATCAGCAGGCTCCCAGAGGAGGAGGCCAGCAGGTGTTGGTGTAACATGTTGGGGTGAAGTTCCCCCTTCTGGGGGCTTCTCTCCTGGTTTGTGACACCTCAGTGCTGTGCTGAATCCGAGCTGTGATTACACTGGTCCCTCCTGCCAGGCTGGGCAGGGGGCAGGGGTGTCACCTCCTGCCCCGGGGTCACTGTCCCTGTCCCCAGGGCTGCTGGCACAGCCTGGCTGCTGCAGGGGAGGATTCCTGGATTCCTGCACAGGGCAGAGCTGCAGTGTTTGGGTGAGAGGAGGGCAGGGGCTCTGGGCTGAGCTGCAGCTCCATTTGCAGCACCTCTGGAATCAGAGCCCTGAGCCATGCCCCAAACTCCTGCTGCCCTTTTCCTTTACCCTGATTGTGGGGATCAAATTCACCTCTGAGGGATTCTGATCTCAGATTAATGTTTGCTGGAGACACCAGGGTGGAACAGGACTGGAAAGAATTGGTAATTCTTTCACTTCTGAGCTCACTGTATAGGTATTATAGTGAGCTACAATGAATTGCTCTTCCTAATGCTGCTTTACAACTCTTAGCTTTGTCTTCTAGTTACATTTTGCTTGCTAAGGATTTTTCTTGACAGAAAGAATTTGAGACTGGAGGGAAGCAACAATAAGTGAGGGATAAGCAGCTTACGTGGCAGTTCTTTGTGGTTTGGGGGTGGGGGGTTGCTTGATGTCCTGCTTCAATATTCCTCTTTTCTTACATGGCTCTGATAAACAGGAAAACACTGAAATACCCCTCAACCTTCCACACTTAATCTAGAAAATCTCCTGCTTTAGGGAGCTGTTCTCGGAGAGCAGTAAAAGGAAAACAGCTGTTCAGGGAGCAGATCTGAGAGAACAGAGTCTGTTTAAAATCAGGGTTTAATGACAGGGACTGTGCTGCGAGTTGTGTTTGCTGTGGCCATAACTCAGGGCAGGAGCCATCCTCCCTCTCCCCGTGTGCCATGGTGGCTTTGCAGTGATAAGCTGCTGCTTTCTCTGAGCTCACTTGATGCTTTCCAGGTGTCAGGCGATGGGATTCTTCCTCCATCTGGCCTGTTCAGATGTTGGACATCCTGTGCTAGTGATTTTTATTAAGAGGTCACATTGTGTCTGTCTTCAGCATGGAATCAGAGGGGGCTGGTAGTTTACATTGTGAAATAACCAGGTGTGAGGACTTTTCAATTTGTTGTTTCCAGGAGATGAAACCTTCCCATTCCTCATTAGCAGTGGGGCTAATTTCAGAGAGCTTGTCTCCTGTATGTAATGATCAGTATTTTCTGATTTGTATTTGTAATAAACCCTTAAAGCCCAGCAGCTCCCCCGGGTCAGGAGGAAGCTGTGTCAGGGAGGGGAGTGTGCGTGTTTGACAGGCGAGGCTTTGTGTGATGCAGCCCAGATGTGTTTGGGAAACCTGAAACATCTGGTGCCTGGAGTGTGGAATGCAGGTCAGTGCTCAGGCACATCAGGGGTTCAGGCAGGGCTGCTGCTGGCACAGCTGCACTGCTGGGGGACCTTCAGTTCTGAGCTCCGTATTTAAATAAAAGCACTTACAGAATGGGACATTTGAGAAACAAGTGGCTGATTCTTCCTCACCTCTCAGCTCTCCTTGCCCTATCGAAAATGGAAATCTCAAATTCTGTATTTTTTGTTTATTTCCGTGGGTTTGTTTCCTTGGTTTTGTGGGATGTTATCTTCTCAGTGTCCAGCACCTGGTAATACCAGACTGCCAATATACTGGATTCTGACTTCACCAGGGGAGCCCAGGAGCTTCCTACAAGGCAGCAAACAGAAACAGCAGCTCCGGTGAACAGGCAGGCAGTCCTTGGTGGCCCAAAAATGCTGCAGCATTTAATGTGGCTGTTCCAGAGAGGCTGCAGCAGCCTGGGGACTGGAGCATTGCCCACACAGGGACCAGTGGGTGACTTAAACTGGGGCTTGACTGGGAGCTGCTGTGTTCAGTGCCAGAGGCTGCCCAGGTGAGGAGCAGGGCCAGGAGTGAGCTCTGCCAGGGGGAATCACCCCTGGAAATCCTCTCCCCCATCAGCAGGATGCCATCCACCTCACCTGGGGGATTTCCAGCTGGACGGGGGATTCCCTGAGCTCAGGACGCTGCTGTGGGGTGGGGATGTGGGGTGATTTTATTGTCCCTGCCAGGGTGACTGAGCTGCAGTCAGTGTTTGCCCTCAGCCCTGCAGGCTCTGTCACCCCAGCCAGGGCTGCACTGGTGACAGAATTGATCCCAAGTGGCGCTTCCTGGCAATGGGGTGGTTCAAATACCAACTGGAATTACTGCTGTGAAGTACCCACCTAGCAGCAAAAACAGCTCCCAGTTACAACTCAGATAAAGTTTTGGTGATTATAGTTTGATTCTATTTGTAAAACTGGCATGAGGAAATAATGAAAATATTTTTGAAGTAGTAAAACTTTCTTAATCATTACAAGCCTAATTTCAGGTGTTGGGAAACAAATAAGCATCTGTACACCTTCCTGAGATGCAGGGGGATTAAGTTCCCTGCTGAATAGCAGAATTAAATTTTTAATACTTTGTTTGAACAGGAATTATGAAAGTAGACAATGCTCTGTCCTTGTGCTCGGAGTGTCCCTTTCTCATGCACATGCACAAATTGGCCTTTCACTTAAATTAATTAAAGCTGACATGCAAGCCACAACAACAGGCAGTCTGGGTGGCAGCTGAAATGACCAAAATCTGTCGATATTTGTTTATTGGCTTGAGTAGCTGCTGGTGCTGGACGTGGTTCTGTAAAACCCAGGGAGCAGAGGAGCTGTTCTCATTTCCTGGCAGCCATTCCATGCTGCCAGCACAAAACCAGCTCTTTCTTAACAGCCCTTTCCGAGGCTCAAAAATGGATTTTCCTCCCAGCCACTGTCATTCAATTATCGCCTCAGGAAATGCACAGATATAACTGATGATCCCTTTCAAGCATCCTGCGGTTTCCCACTCCTCCCATCCTTCATTTCCCTGCCTGCTCCAGTCATTAGCTGCAGCATTCCCATGTATATTTTATGGGTGACCCTGACGGCTGTCGCTTTGAGGATGTGCAGGGATAATAAGATTGTGCATGTAATGAAGGGCAGATAAATAGAGAAATGTTTACAGGATGGAGTGTGGTGGTTGGAAGTGCTTTATGGCTTCGTGGCTGTGTCGCTGTCACACCCCCAGGAACCAGGCTCCCTTGGCTTTGGAGTGGAAATGGGATGTGTTCTGGGCTCTGGAAGGGTGGCCAGCAGCAGGGAAATGGGGTTTGTTCCTCAGCCTGAACTCCAGCTATGCCTAATCAAGAACCTTAATTATGGAGCTGGTGCAAAGAGAGAGTGCAGTACAAGGGATAATTGGCACCTCCATTGAGCAGATCCTGTTCTGGGTATTGTGCTGCTAAATTCTCGTTGTCATTCTCAGTATTGATGGGGAGGTGGAAGTGCAGTGGGAGAGACACAATCCAATGCAGACAATGCCCTGAGAGCTTTCCTCAGTAACTGGCATCAGTTTATCTGGGTGTTTATCCCACTCTCGTTCAGTCCTGGTGCGTGAGTTCAGAGCTGGAGAGTTTGTCCTGAATGAGGGGCTGGCAGGGAGATGCTGCCTGTGCACCCCAGGGGTGGATGTGGGCTGGGGAATGGAACACGAGCACTGCTGGCTCAGGAAAAAGCACCTTGTGCCACCTTTCAGAGGCATTTCAGCTCTGCTCCTCATTCCCTGGCCCTGTGTGTGTCCCAGCAGGGCTGCAGGATTGGGCAGGGGCTGAGAGGTGTGGGCAGCACCAGACGTAAAGTTAAATTATTGCAGATAAAAGTGGTGGAGAAAATCAGGATTTATAACCCCAGGAATGTTGATAATGCAAGTTGCAAAGGGAAAGCTGAGTAGAAAATAAATACAAAAAAAAAATATAAATATATATAATTTATATAAAAAATTTGTATACATACATATATACAAAATTTTAAATAAATAAACATAAATTATATATAAATACAAAAATATATAAATATATAACTATATCATTATATATAATGATATGTAATACATATTATATTATTTTTTCTATAAATATATAAAATACATAAAATGTATAAATATAGTTATAATAAACAATAAATAGAGTAGAAAATCAACAAATGTGTATAAGGCTGAGGTCCTGAGCTGTCCCTGTTTTGATAACCCCATGGTGGCTCCGGCCCAGGGATGTCCCTGGGATGTTCCTGGTGACCCTGGCAGGGCTGCACAGGCCTGGGAGCCACCACTGCTAAAGACAGGCCCTGATAATTAATAATGGATGCAGCCAACAGTGTGTGAGTTCCTGTGGGGATTGGGAACTCTGTTGATTAACAAAGAGGAGTCTCTGGAGGAAGAAGCCTTAATTACAAAAGCTTTTTTCCCATTCTGGCCTAATGCAGAGAGGGGTGGCAGCTTTTAACTGGGGCTCAGCCGTAAAACAATGCCCCAGTGTGCTCTGCATTTGTTTGGCAGAACTGCTAAAGCTGGTACTTAAATCCCTAAAAACGGAGGGAAAAAAGAGTTGTTTGCATAGCCAGGGTAAGTTCCATAAAATGTTAATTATCTTATTTGCTGCCAGTTTGTGCAACCTTAATTACAAACACTGGAAGAGATGAACAAATGAACTGCATGGAAATGGCGAGTTCGATGTGGCACACAGAGAAGTTACTGGTGGTTTTTTGGGGGTAATTTCGATTTCTCTGTGGTTTGCCAAAGCCATGCAGGCAGGAGTGAAGCAGGGATTCCAGCTGTCAGAAAGAGCAGCTCGTGTAGGGCACAAGGAAAGTGAATGTTGAGCACTGGGCCAGACCTTTCCAAGGATGGATAAGCCTGTCCTGCAGGCCTGGGCTGGAATTCTGAAGGAGTTCAGGGGCTCTCAGTGCTGGAGCTGCTCACAGAGCTGGAGGTTAATCAGCACAATTGTCCTTCCCACTCAGGATTGATCTCGGCCAATTTATCAATCTTCTGTCTCTTTGTTTCCCCCACACCATAAAACTTCAAAAGGACGTGCTGGGACTTCATTTGTGAAACTTCATTGACTTTGTCATCAAGTGAAGATGCTGTACAGTGCTGGAGTGTTGCTGTGCTGCTGCAGATAATGTTTGTTTTGAAGGAGAGATTATTTACATCCAGCTCATGTTCTCCTTTCCTTTTTCCCCCTGACTCTGCAGCCCCTGCACTGACTCCTCTGATAGTGATTTCATTCCTCTAACAGTGATTCCTCTGATAGTGATTTCATTCTCTAGCAGTGATTTCATTCCTCTAGCAGTGATTCCATCGCTCACCCATTTTGTGGGACAATTAGTTGGAGCTCAGAAGGGCAAACACATTCTCCTGGGGCAGTTACAGAAGTGTCACCTGTGTGTTAGGGTGCACAGTGAAATTATTTTAGTCTCTTCACTGCTTGAGGAACTTGGGAGTGAAATCTTCAGGTCCCAAGCTTATTTTGGCACTCCCAGGAGTGCCCCAGTTCTCTTAGGACCTGTGGCAGCCCTTCAGACAGAACAGAACCCTCATTTGTGGGAGAGAGGAGCTCCCTCTTCCCCTGGTGAGTGAGGGCTGAGCAGGGTACCAGTGCTCATTTAGCAGAAACAATTAGAAAGCATAAAGCTCTGTCTGACTGCAGGATTTTTCCACAACAAAATGAAATCCAGAAGACGCAGATGGAGCCTCGGCTGGGTTCCCAGGAAATTCTGTGGCTGTTCCTGTGCTGGGAGCAAATTGAGAGCATAAAACCCAAGGAGTCAGCCTGGGTTTGTTACACACCTGTCTCCTCTTTGGATTGCCACTTGCTCAGCCTGTTTGCCGGGAGTTTCACATAAAAAAATGAACCCAGGGAGTTTAACCTCTCTGTGTGCAGGGCAGGGCGGCAGTGGGGGACAGCCAATCTCCCAGAACTGGAGTGCAGTTCCCAGCAGGGGCCAAGGAGCCAGGGCTGTGCTGCCATCCAGGAGATGACAAATGGCCAGAGGGGCTGCAAGGTAAAATGGCTGAACTTGTACTTCTGAAACCTGCCAGAGAGCCCAGACATGCAGGGGATTCCTCAGAGAGCATCCCACGATTTTTAATGGGGCTTTTTGTAGTGTTAAGTAAAATACTGCTTGATTTTTAAAAGCCTCTCTTAAAACCTCAGTGATGTGTTGGAATATGCAGGATTCCTGTGCACCCAAGGTGGACATTAATCCGTGCTACTGAACAAGCTGCTGAGACTTACTGCTGAATTAGAGCATGTGCAGAGCTATTTGTCGTGGCTGGCAGAGGCATGGAGCTGAGCCTCTCACTGCAGAAATGGCCAAGTGCAGCTCCTGGGGCTCTCAGAGCTGCTCCTCTCGGCCCTGCTGCACTTTGCAGCCCTCCAGCTTGTTCAGGAGTTCCACCTTTTCTCTCCCTGGGCATGGATCATAAGAAGAACCAGGCACAGAGTCACTCAGGCTGGAAAAGCCCTCCAGGATCATCGAGTCCAGGCTTTAACCCAGCCCTGCCACGGTCACCACTGCACCTGTCCCCAGGTGTCACATTCACCTGTTTGGGTGCTGGTTCCCCCCTGCCCTGGCTGTGGGATGGAAGGGATGGATATTTTCAGTTCTGTCTCCTGACAGTGCAGGGCAGTGTCCTGGGTTATTTGTGACCCTGCTCAGGCTCAGTGTGTTCCACTCTGCCATGGTCCAAACGCGTGTTCTGCTCCTGCCCTGAGCAGATTCTGGGAACAGCCTGAGCCAGAGGATCCAAGGGAAGCACTGGAGACTGCTTTTGCTGCAGGACTTTATAAGAGTATTAGCTAAATTGAGTTGACTTAATAAAATCTTGAAGCATTCCAGAAAGATTGTGAATTCATTAAGGCCACAGCTGGACAGTCTGTTCCCTCTGCTGTGCCATGGCTGTTTCAGCCAGTGAGGAGTGCTGTCATTTACCTTTTCTCTTTCATTACTGCAAAGCTATTCCCCTCCCCCATGATTTTTTTTTTCCCTGTCAGAGCTCGGCTCTGGGGAAATTAAACAGCAATTATTGTGTTTGCTCACTGTGTTATACCCTAACAGATAGTTGCAGGGAAGTTGGTGTGTGTGTGATTGGCTTGTGCAGGAGCTGTCAGGGCCCTCCTGTCCAGGGATGCACACCCAGCCCTAACCCTTCGTGTGCCAGGCAAGACTGAACGCAAACAGCTCGGGCTGTGGGTTTTACATTTGAAAAGTGCTGATCAGAAATAGAAAACCAGGGCTTGCTGAGGCAGAGGGGCTGCTCTGGTGGGGGTGATGTGCTGGGGGAAGGATGGAGCTGGCAGAACAGCCAGGGGAGAGTGACAGGAGTGGGACAGGCAGGGGAGAGGTGGCCCCTGGCAAGGACAGTCCCTGCTGGGGCAGGTGAGGGCTGGGAGCACTCCAGGTGTCAGCTCAGAGCTGCAGAGAAACCTCCCTGCTGTGAGCTCCTGCAGGAGGGATCTGAGCCACATCTTCCTGTGCAGAAATAACCTGCAGAGCAGAGCTGAAAGGAGATGAAGTGTGACTTTTTTATATGCACCTACTAGGTGGGGTGAGATGGCCTTGGCAGGAGCAGGCAGGAGACTGGAGTCGTGAGCTCTGCGTGCATTTCAGAGCTGCTGAAAGCTGAACTGGTGTTTTTAGTGAGGAACATAATCCCCTCTGCCTTGTGAAACTTGGGAATGTAGGTGTTGTCAGGGAAATGTGCCGTTAAAAGCCTGAATAATGCTTCTCATTTTGCTTTCTGTGTGTTGGGGACAGTTAATCAGATGTTAACATGGAAACACGGAGCTGTGTGTGCAGGAAGGAAGAGGTGCTGGTGTATGGAGGGAAGGTGAGGCTGCAGTGACCAGGAGGGGAGCCCAGAACCCTGGAAGGGAAAGGAATCTTCTCCCCACAGTGCTGGAAGAGAGAAAGCTGGGCCTTGGAGGTGGTTTGGGAGGGCACTAACAGCATCCTCAGGGATGTGGCACATACAGTCACCCTAGAGGTTTCACCCTGCCTAATTAAGGAATAAAGTACAGCTCATTAGAGGGGTGTCACTGCCCCCAGAGCTGGGCCAGTCTGGGGGTGACAGAGGGGTGGCTCAGGCTGCTCTGCCTTGGTTCTACTCTGTGCTGCAGCCATGGCCAGCCAGGCTATTGCTCTGCCTTGGCTTTACTGTGTGCTGCAGCAATGGCCAGCCAGGCTATTGCTCTGCCTTGGTTCTACTGTGTGCCAGGCTATTGCTCTGCCTCGGTTCTACTCTGTGCTGCAGCCATGGCCAGCCAGGCTATTGCTCTGCCTCGGTTCTACTCTGTGCTGCAGCCATGGCCAGCCAGGCTATTGCTCTGCCTTGGCTTTACTGTGTGCTGCAGCCATGGCCAGCCTGCGCAGAGCACCCGCAGGACAAGGACACTGTGTTTGCAGGCTGGCAGGGAAGGCTGGCCCTGCTGATGGCCTGGGAGCCACAAAAAGAGCTTTGGAGCAGCTGCCCAGCCCTCCCAAGCTGGCACAGCTCAGGGATGTGGGATGTGCTGACTGCGAGACCTTGTGGTGCGCTGAGGTGAGATCACCGGGAACAAAATGATCATTACAGGCCATTCATGTCAGAGCGTTCATGCCTCTGTGTTTGCTTGCAAGCAAAAGCAGCAGCTAATTTGCAAGGCAGCCTTTTGTCCCAGGGCCTTTGATCAATGCTGGCCTGTGTTAATGTTTCAGGAGGCTATTGATTTCTGCAGCAGCTTTTGTTCCTGAATTTATGTGCCCTGGCTTTCAGCAGCACGCACTGTGCATGTTTGATTAAAGCTCTTTTGACTTCTTGTAGTGAGGCTGGAAGCTGGTTTTGCTCCCTGTTTGGGGAGCCAGAGCTTGCCTGACTCAGCCCTTTGTGCTCCAGCCTGTGCCACCCATGCAGGCGGCAGGAGGGGGGTGATGCTGCCAGGCTGAGCCCCCAGCAGTTCATCCCTGGGCACACAGTGGCATCCTGGGCAGCCCAGGGGATCCTGCAGGGGATTCCTGCAGTGGGTACCTGTGTAACCTGGCATTCTGTGTGTGCTCCCCCTCTGACTGCTCTCTTGCTCCTTGAGCCCTTTCCTGAGTGCTGCACTGTGCAGTCTGGCCGTGAACTGCAAGTACAGAGCATTCTTTGGTCCTTTCATCTGTGCGTTGTAGCTGGGGTAAAACTGGTTGTTGAATAAATAGACTTCATCTTTATCCCAGTTGTGACTGCACTTCTGAGCCAGTCTCGGGGGGAAAAGCATTATGGTCATGAGGCTGGCATTTTCTATAAATATCCACAGTTTCTTTTTTAAACTTTGGTTTATGATCTACATGTATAAATTGTTAAACTTCCCTCGGGACCTGATGGCTTTGCAATGTGTAAATGGAGCTCGAATAGGTTCCCATTCCCTATTTTATGATGGGAAGAGAACAGATTGGTTCCCACTCTGCTGTTGCCATGTGTCAGAGGACACATTAATTCACTGACATAAAGACATGGGATTTACTGACTTGCTCCTTGGTGCTGACACCTCAGATTTGATACAAATGAATTTATAGGTAAAAAACGACTGGTTTCATTTGCAAGAGACTTTCAGCCTGTGCGGAGCATTGCAAAAGCCTCCCTGCAAAACCCAGCCTGGCTCCTGGCACAGGCACAGCCCCAAGTGGACAAACAGCTGGCCTGGGTGGACTTTGAGCCCACTTAATGGGCTCAGGGAAATGGCATTTCTAAAGCAAACACGTGCAGGGAACAGGCAGGGGCAGAGCAGGGTGCTGGGCTCAGAACTGCTGTTCTGCCCAGTTTGCCATGAGCATTGTTTGCTCATCACCAGGCAGCTTCAGATCCTCTGCAGGAAACACATTTTTAATATTTTTAGAAGGGCTTTAGTCCTTCAGAATCAAGAATTGATAGGTAACGTTTTGCCCACTTGCTCCTCCTCCCCAGCCATCACTGTGAATATTTGTTATTTTAATATATGATACACAAACGTAGTTCCATGGTGAGGATCAGCAGCATCATCATCCCAGTCTGTGGCAGCACAGGTTAAAAATGATCTGTTCTGCCCATTGCCAGAATGTGGTCGTGTTCTTTCTTCTGGGGTTTCTATTTTTAAACTGGGCACTGGTAAAATTCTTAAGTGTCTTAAATGTCAGCAGTTAATGTCTAGAACAACATCCTCCCTTTGTCTTCGGAGTGTTTCAGTGGTGCAGGTATTGGTTGTGGCTGTAATTGCTTGTTTGGGGCCCTGGGGAGGGTTTGGATTCAGGCAGGGTCGTTATTGGAGTTAACTCCTGCTCTGCCCGGAGCAGGGGCTGCAGGATTTCCCCACGGAGGCAGCAGGCTGAGGTTATTTGATCACATAAAACACAGTTCAAAGAAACCCTTTTTGTGGGCAGTTCAGGTATGTTTGTTCTGATGTTGATTTTTTTCAAGGGGCTGGTTAGAACTTCTCCGTTTTTCTCTTGCAACTTGAAAGCAACAACACCTTTTACCTTAGAGGCAGACAAGTCGCCAGGAAATGATGGGGTTTCAAAGTAAGAGAAAAGAGATTAAAACCACATGCTGTTCTTTGGTTCAGCCTTGCAAACCCAGGTTTGAATGGCAGCTGCTGCACTTCCTGAATGCAAGCCAGATTCATTATGCTGTGAAATTATCACTCATTTCTCTAGGTGTGCTCTTTTAACTGCTTAATTAATTTAGATGTGGGTATATATATTCAAATTAAAACACGATTTAGTGTGGTGGGGTTGTGTTACGGTTATAGACTTGTTGTTGAACATGTTTGTACTCAAACTTTGAGCTCCTTACACAGAATATTGAACAATGGCTGACAAAATAGCAGAGTGTGCTTGGGCTGAGCCTTGTTCTCTCTGTGGACAGCCGGAGCTGGGGCAGGTTTGGGGTGGTTGTCAGGTTTGGGGGGGCTGTCAGATCTAGGGTGGCTGTTGGGTTTGGGGTGGTTGTTGTGTTTGGGGTGGCTGTTGTGTTTGGGGTGGCTGTCAGGTTTGAGGTGGATGTCAGGTTTGGGGTGGCTGTCGGGTTTGGGGTGGTTGTCAGGTTTGGAGTGGCTGTCGGGTTTGGGGTGGCTGTCAGGTTTGGGGTGGCTGTCGAGTTTGGGGTGGCTCTCAGATCTAGGGTGGTTGTCGGGTTTG
>JAWWMN010000073.1:7018476-7030791 GCA_035047745.1 Catamblyrhynchus diadema | reverse complement strand
TTGGGGTGGCTGTTGTGTTTGGGGTGGCTGTCGGGTTTGGGGTGGCTGTCAGGTTTGGGGTGGTTGTCGGGTTTGGGGTGGCTGTTGGGTTTGGGGTGGCTGTCGGGTTTGAGGTGGCTGTCGGGTTTGGGGTGGCTGTCGGGTTTGGGGTGGCTGTCAGGTTTGGGGTGGCTGTCGGGTTTGGGGTGGCTGTCAGAGCTCGGTGCCAGGGGATGCTGACAGTGACACAAGGGCACCCTCTTCTGAGGCATCCAGGTGGAAGCTGGCTCCTGGTGCTTCCCAGCCTCTTCCCTTTCCTATGGGGAGGAGTGAAAAAGCATTTATTTACGTATTTTCCTCCTCTGCAACAGCAGGCAGAAAATAATGAGGGTTTTTTTGTGTGTCTTACCTGAACAGTTCTTTTTTCTGGCTGAAATCCATCGTGATTCTTCTGGGAAAATCCCTGCATGCCCCCAGTGAGCTGGGGGAGGCAGGGAGCTGGTAGCCAGGTTGGCAGGTCCCTGTAACCCCGAGCTGTGTGCTGTTGTGTGCTTGCAGGGGGAGCTGATCACCTTCTATTACTACTGGAAGAAGACCCCCGAGGCGGCGAGCTCGCGCGCGCACCGGCGGCACCGGCGCCAGGCCGTGTTCCGCAGGATCAAAACCCGCACGGCCTCCACGCCGGTGAACACCCCCTCCAGACCCCCCTCCAGCGAGTTCTGTGAGTGCAGCCCCAGGCGGGCACTGTGCGGGCAGGGAGCAGCCAGGGAATGGTGCCACACCTCCCAGGGCACAGCGGGGATATGGAGCTGGGGCAGCCGCCCTCTCTGCTCCTGCACCTTGCTGCTGGAACGTGGAAGGTGGCTTTGATCAGCCAGGGATGTGTGCAGGCCTTTAACGTTAAAGCATCCTGTGAGGATGGAAATGCTGCCCTGGGGGTTGGGTTTCCCTCCTCTTCTTCTTGGTGCTGTGTTGTATTTTCTCCAGGCTTGTTACAGTAGTGGGGATTGGAAAGCACAGAAAGAAGGAAGGAAGGAAGTGCTCCCTGCCTGTGGAAGGAAGTCCCTTCCATCCTTCTGGGTGACCCCTCCCCTCTGCTGGAGCTCAGACTGTGCTGCAGCCAGCCCTGTCTCAGGCAGTCCTGGAGGAGCAGTGGCTTTGCCTGGAGCAGAAGTGTCCAGCCCAAGAGCAGTTCCCCAGAGCAGTGCCTGCTGCCTTGCACAGGGTCCCTACAGAGATAGAAACCTTTGTCCATATGGGAAAGGTTTAAATCTTCCTAAACCCACATTGCTCATAGAGAAAAGGGGCTGTGGAAGGCAGATTGGCAGATGTAAAAATGAACGTGGGCAGGTGGAGGATGTGGTGAGCAGGCTGGACACAGAATTCTATACTGGGCAGAAGTGAGGGAGCAGGAAAGGGTTGTGAGCTTTTCCCTGCTGAACTGGTGGGAGTTACTGCTGGTCTCTGTGTGCACAAGGAGTGAGGATCTGGACTCCACAGCTCAATCCAAGATGCCCATCATGTGAGAGCTTGTGGCTGGGAGGACCCATCCTTATGGACCTGACTGCAGGATGAGAAGCAAAATTCATTTAGCCAAAGAAAGCAAGTGCTAGGCTGGGGTCAGCTCTGCAGTCAGGGTTTGAGCACCTGCAAGTATTAATGTAGGAATCAGGGCAGTGGTAGCTATTAAATGTAACCCTGTGTTAATTTGAAGGGTAATGAGTTGCTGACAAATGCTGATGGCAAGTACGGGAGAATCTGTAAGCTTTAATCCATAAACTGTAACCTGCATGTACAAAGCATCCTCTTGGAGCCTTTAGAAAAACACTGTTCCTGTATCAAGGACTTCTCTTCTAATTAAAGATTAGAACAGAAGAAGCCTGAGGGCTTCCTGCTTGTGCCAAATTATAGCCCTGTTGTGTTGTGAATTTATAGTGGTGGGACTAGAAAAATGCAGTGCTCTCAAAAGGGAAATATTTACTCCTGAGGTGTTTAGAAGGTAAGATACAGCTTTTGTGATGTCTGCATATTTTCAGTGGTTTAGATGCTGCTTTTGAGCTCATAGATGTGTAATCAGTTAATTTGCCGCAAAGGAAAGGGACCCTTTGCATATTCTCTTCTTCTTCAGAACATGACATTTTTGCAATGTGAGTTTGCCGTAGGTTAAAACTTTGAGTCCTGCCTTAAGGACAGGAGAGCTGGTGTTAGTTATCCTTTAGTGCCTCTCATCCAAAAGGATCTCAACATGTTTTTCAAACAGGTTCATGGTATGTAAGCATTGATTCGTCCACCCACAAACACCTCTACTGCTGGGTAACAAAATAAAAACCAGAAAAGCCACTACAGGACCTATTCATGGAATCTTGTAGGTTTTAAATACAGAATATTTTATTTCAAATTTGACCAGATTCTAGAGATAAATGCCTTTTCTCTTGAAAATTGTGGGTTTGGAACACAGCCTCTTGAACTCCCCATGGATGGTATTTGAATGACAACTTACCTGGAAATGTAGCACGTGCTGAATCAGAGGTTCCAGGAGTTGTATCCCGTGGCACATTCCTGGAATCCTCTTCAACCTGCAGCATGATGAGATCTGGCTTTGCTCAGTGTGAAAAATCAGAAATAATGGCCATGCAAGGCAGGGTGGGCGTGGGGAGTCACGATCTATTCCACTCAATGCTTATTTTAGCCAAGTAGGTGGAAATAGAAAATCCTGCTGAGTGTTTATTTTCCATTTTCCTCTTTCTCCCACCCTCAGTGGACCTGAGCTCGGCCAGTGAAGATGACTTTGACAGCGAGGACAGCGAGCAGGAGCTGAAGGGCTACGCCTGCCGCCACTGCTTCACCACCAGTACGTCCCAGTGCCAGTCCCAGTCCCTGCTGGGGCTCCCCTCTGCTGCTGCCTGGGGCTGGCTTCAGCCAGCAGGAGCAGCTCCTGAGCTGGTACAGCTGTTCTCAGCAGTGTGGGGGTGAATCAGCTAAAATATGCAGCGTTCCTAACAGAGTTAATCAGGCTTTGCCATTGCAAATTAATACTGCGGCGACAAAGGAGGAGCCTGAGGTAGACATTTAGGCAGGAATAAATCTGCATAATCCATAATCTATGTAATCAATTTGTGATGTAATGAGTCACTGTTGGGCTGTGGCTGTCACACACAAAACTTCCTGGTGCTGCACCAAATCTCCTGTGCATCAGCCCCCTCCCTTCCTGTGGCTGCTCCCAAAGGTTGTCTGATGTTGGGGCATTGGCAGCTGAAAGTGGAAGCCCCAGAATGGGGGAGGAAATAAGAGGTTCAGAGCTCACTTCTCTTGCAGAAACCACAGCTTTGAAGAACAACAGCTGCTTGTTAGCTCCCAGGTAGAGCAGATAAGGTTTCTTTCTGTGCCTCAAAGCTGTAGTTTCTTAAGCAAGCAACCATAGTTTGTAAAAATTGAATATTGAGGATGTGCTCTGGGACAGGACAAACTTTTCCAGAAACTTTTCCAACTCCGTTACCCATAGAAAAGCAGCTTTTTTTAACAATTCCCTGTGTTTGTGCTGGGCTGGGGGTGCTCTGTGGGGTGCTGAGCTGTTGCTTTCCCTGCCCCAAGCCTCCAAGGACTGGCACCACGGGGGCCGGGAGAACATCCTGCTGTGCACGGACTGCCGCATCCACTTCAAGAAGTACGGGGAGCTGCCGCCCATCGAGAAGCCCGTGGACCCCCCACCCTTTATGTTCAAGCCTGTGAAGGAGGAAGATGATGGCCTCAGTGGGAAGCATAGCATGAGGACACGGCGCAGTCGAGGCTCGGTGCGTTTCACCCTCTTCAGTGCAGGGGGAAAAGGAGCCAGAGCCCTGAACTGCCTGGTTTGCCATGGGCTGTGCTGCTCCTGCTGCCTGTGTGTGTGCCAGGGGGAGCTTTGCTCAGGCTGAGCTGTCTCTGGAGAAGGGGAATGGAATGTCCCTGAAAGCTGTGTTATTTCTCTGTCATGACTGGCAGTGGGCTGTCACCACGAGGGGGCATTGACAGTGCATTACAGATCCTGTGCTAGTACGTGTCCTCCTTCCAGCTGCCTCCTGTCAGAGGTGTGCCCTTGGGAGGGGTTAAAATCAGATGGTGTTCATGTGGTCTCCTCATGTTACTGGAGTTAAAGCCTCTTCCCTACAGACAGCTCTGCTTTGCCTCTGTGGTTGGTGTGCTCTGAGTTGTGACGCAGGTGGGGCACCAGGAGCCTTCCTGGAGCAGCTCTGGGTGATTTATCTTGGAGCTGGGTTTAGCTGAGGGAAAGCAGCAGATGGATTTCTTTCCTTGCCCTCCCCTCTCTGTCTCTCTGAAGAGGATGATGTGACCATTGATCGTAAATACCTCGTGAGGCTCCACTCTTGGGGAGTGTTGGCTTTCGTAGTCAGTCCTCCAAAAAACTGCCAAACTGGCAGGGAAACAGCATTAATTATTGAAATGTACTCTACTGATCCCTTACTGATAGAGTAGATAGTCAGATAGAGTTTTATGCTTTCTAAAGCATAGGAGGAGCATGCTGGAACTGGGGGTTTAGACCTTGGCCTTGGCTGCCAGCAGATGGAGCATTTTTAATGGAACATGGGGATCCTCTCCTGCCTCAGGCCCCCTTGTGCGTGTGCTGTGTATGGGAACATCTTCCTAAATGCCATTTCTAACAGACTTTGCTGATTAAATAATCAGCACTTAATGCTTATGAGTAGGCAGATTAAGGATTTGCCTCCTTTTACATTTGAGTCCGGTTGGGATTTAAAGGAAGAAGCACGGAAATGCTGCAGGATTTTGCTGCCAGGGCTGTGCTCCCCATGGCCCTGGGGGGCAGAGCACTCCGGGGGGCACCTCAGTGCTGAGCTGACCCGGCTCTTGTCCCCAGATGTCGACCCTACGCAGTGGCAGGAAGAAGCAGGCAGCCAGCCCCGATGGCCGCGCCTCGCCCATCGCCGAGGACGTGCGCTCCAGCGGCCGCAACTCGCCCAGCGCCGCCAGCACCTCCAGCAACGACAGCAAGGCCGAGTCCGTCAAGAAATCCACCAAGGTAACCCCACACCTGGGCTCTCCCAGCCAGGAGAGGCCTCTCGGGCAGGTAACCCCACACCCGGGCTGAACACCTGAGGCCTCTTGGGCAGGTAACCCTTCCCCTGGGCTCCCTCAGGTGGGTAACCCTTCCCCTGGGCTCTCCTGGCCAGGGCTGCACACCTGAGGCCTCTCAGGCAGGCACAGGAGGCTGGGCAATCTCTCCATGACCCAAAAACCCTGTGAGTGTGGATATGGCAGAGTGTGGGGCAGCCTGGAGCTGCTTTGTGCCTGGCCAGGGAGGGGTGGGAGTGATCCAGCCTCTCCAGTAGCCCCACATCACCTTACTGCTCTCACAGTAATCCCTCCACTTTGGATGCAAATGCAAGCATTAAACTCAGGGGAGTAATGCAGATCAGAAATGCTGAATTTAAGACAAGTAGACAGTTTTGGGGATTTTTTGTAAGCAGTACTTAATCTTTGTTTACAATGGAGTATGAACATTCAGTAATTGAGTCTGCTCCTGCTACTGTTTTCTGGAGGTGTATTTGCTTGATTGTTCAGAGCAAGCTGACAGTTGAATCTGTTCAAATGAATTGAGTGCCTTTCCAAGAGAGTTCTAAAGAAACAAAGCCACATGAAGCTGAAGGCTTACCATTAAGCGATGTGAATTGAGAAGTAGCAAGTTAAAAATAAATATTACACAAAAAAAAAAAAAGTCAAAATGAGCATGGAGCAAGTTTTCACATTATAAAACTGAAAACTTGGCAGAATTTAAAGTTAGGTAATTATGTGATGCACAGAGCTTTTCCAGGCCATGGGAGAAGGTAGTAATCTCAGAATAGCTATTCACTCTTGGCCCTGTATTTGAGGGGATCTAAAAATATTCCCCTCAAAATATCAAGAGTAGAGCAAGACTTTCATGCAGCCGAAGGAGGTTTATCCTGTCTCCTGCAGAAATTCTGGCTCTATCTTGCACCAGTTAATAACTGTGTTGGTCTGTGTTGGAAGGGTAACCTGGGCCACTTGATCTGCTGTGAGTTCCTGATGGACTTGGTCCTGCCCAGCTCTCTTTAAAATATCCCTTCATATGAGGAATGCTTTATGAACTTTGCCTTTTTCCTACCAGTTTGATGTGCATTGGAGTGCTCTTAAATACTGACTATGTCAACTCCTGAGTTCTGCTGCTCCTTAATTTGTGTTAAAAAGAGTGGCACTGGCCTACACTCAACTTACTTTTGCATTTACACCACTGGTAAGTGTTGTGTTCTGTTTCCTTTGTGGCAGAAGATAAAAGAAGAGGTATCTTCTCCTCTCAAGAACTCCAAGAGGCAGCGGGAAAAGGCAGCGTCTGACACGGAAGAACCTGACAGGTCCAATGCCAAAAAATCCAAAACTCAAGTGAGTCCCACACAGGAGTATTTATTTCCTCTTAGGAGAATGGTTGGAGGTGGGGAGGGGGTGCAAATCTGGTAACAAAGCAAAAACATTAAATCAGTTTAAGCCACAGCAAATTGTAACTTAATCTGTGGCTGGAAAGCGACCAATGTTATAATGTGTTCCTCCTGCTGAAAACAGTGGAGTGGTATGGGGTAAGTCCAGAAGTTGGATTTTTTCTTTGTTTTAATATTGAAATCAACCATATAGGAGTACAGTGGATTGTTCTCCATTCCTTTCCTCCATTTTTTTTTTTTATTTAAATTTGGGTGTTGTCTTCTCTGACAAGTTAGAAGACCACCACTGGAGTTGTCACAAGAGAAATCTTTTCCATTGCTGCTCACCCTCATAGTGAAGAAGAGTAGGACCCCTCCTGTATTTCAATTTGTTCCTATTGCCCCTGGGCACTGTGGGGGGGATCCTGGTTCTGCTCTCTTTGCACCTCCCTTGGGTATTTGTGTTCCTGTGCTGGTTTGGGCCGTGTGAGGTTCAAAAGGCACCTGCACCTGTGTCTGCACAGCCCATGTGACAGACCCCATCGTGTGGCACACCTGGAGTGCCCTGGTGTGCTTGTCCTGGCCTCAGTGGTCACTGCTGCCTCTCCCCACAGGAGATCAGCAGGCCCAACTCCCCCTCGGAGGGAGAGGGCGAGGGCGAGAGCTCCGACAGCCGCAGCGTCAACGACGAGGGGAGCAGCGACCCCAAGGACATCGACCAGGACAACCGCAGCACGTCCCCCAGCATCCCCAGCCCCCAGGACAACGAGAGCGACTCGGACTCCTCCGCTCAGCAGCAAGTGCTGCAGGCGCAGCCCCAGGTGCTGCAGGCCCCGAGCGGCTCTGCCCAGGCTGCAGCTCCCACGCCGCCGGTGCCAGCCCCGCTGCCGGCACCACCGCCCGCATCCAGCGCCACCCCGGCGCCCACGCAGGCATCACCGCCCGTGTCGCAGCCCTCGGGCCAGCCCCAGCCCTCCGCTCCCCCAGCTCCCCACTCGCACATCCAGCAGGCCCCCGCGCTGCACCCGCAGAGAATCCCATCGCCCCACCCTCCCCTGCAGCCCCTGAGCGCGTCGCAGAGCCAGCCCGCGCCCACCCCGGCGCAGCCCCCGCTGCACGGGCAGCCCCAGCCTGCCCCGCACGGCCTGCAGGCGCAGCCGCTGCTGCCCCACGGCCCCGGGCCTGCCCAGCCCTTCTCCCTGCCCGCCCAGCCCGCTCAGTCTCAGGTGCCCCTCCAGACGCAGGCCCCGTCCCACTCGCACTCGGGGCTGCAGGCGGCGCAGCCCGTGCTGCCCGGCACGGCCTCGCTGCAGCCGGCGCAGCCTCCCCGTGAGCAGCCTCTGCCACCCGCCCCCATGGCCATGCCTCACATCAAACCTCCCCCCACCACCCCCATCCCGCAGCTCCCCACTGCCCCGGCCCACAAGCACCCTCCCCATCTCTCGGGGCCGTCTCCGTTCTCCATGAACTCCAACTTGCCCCCGCCGCCCGCTCTGAAGCCGCTGAGCTCGCTGTCCACTCACCACCCTCCATCGGCGCACCCTCCTCCCCTGCAGCTGATGCCTCAGAGCCAACCTCTGCAGTCCTCGCAGGCCCAGCCTCCCGTTCTGACCCAGAGCCAGAGCCTTCCCCCTCCTGCCAGTCACCCCCCCTCCGGACTCCATCAGGTTTCCTCGCAGCCCCCCTTCTCTCAGCACCCCTTTGTGCCTGGAGGCCCCCCTTCCATCACGCCTCCTTCGTGCCCCTCCACCTCCACGCCGCCCACCGTGCCTGGCATCCCTCTGCAGACCCCCATCTCCACGTCAGCAGCTTCTAGTGGGACAGTGCCCGTGGTGACAGCCTGCACGCTGCCACCCATCCAGATCAAGGAGGAGGTCCCCGATGAGGCTGAGGAGCCGGAGAGCCCTCCACCTCCACCCCGGAGCCCATCCCCAGAGCCCACGGTGGTGGACATCCCCAGTCACGCCAGTCAGTCAGCCAGGTACGGAGCTTTCAGCAGTGCTTTGCTTTATACTCCACTGTCTGTGTGTATAAAACCAGCACAGTACAGTGAATTTTCTCCTGGCTTTCTGGGAAGCTGGTAGCGTTTGGTCTAAGTGTAGAATGATATTTTTTAGTTTGGACGCTTTGCACCTTACCCAGAGCTGAGATCTTCTCTATTTTGTTCCTTTTAGGTTCTATAAGCACCTGGACCGTGGCTACAATTCATGCTCCAGGGCAGACCTGTACTTCATGCCTCTGGCAGGATCCAAACTGGCCAAGAAGAGAGAAGAGGCCATCGAAAAGGCCAAAAGGGAAGCGGAGCAGAAAGCCAGGGAAGAGAGGGAAAGAGAAAAAGAAAAAGAGAAGGAAAGAGAGCGGGAGCGTGAGCGTGAGAGAGAAGCGGAAAGAGCTGCGGTAGGTGCAGTTCTGGCTCAGAGCTGGGGGAGGGAATTGGTGGCTGGGTCTGACCTGGGTGATGGCTGCAGGATACAGATCCCCAGGAGCACTTTTAACCCTGTCAAGGCTCTCTGAGCATGGAGCTGTGTGGATGGACTGAAATCCAGCCCACTCTGACCTGCCTGGGACTGTCTTCTCCTTAAAGGAAACGGAGAGTTTCTGCCCCAGGTTTGGGTCTGTGGGAAGCCAGAGCAGCTGGGCAGAACGCGGCCAATTGTTGGCATTTACCTTGCAGCAGGGGAGCGCTGTGCAGACGCAGTGAATGCCTTTGTGTCCTGTGCAGGCACACGAGTGGGGTCTCCTGGGTGAGGGGCTGGCGGTGGAGGGGAGGGGTGTGTGTACGTGTGTGTGGCTGCTCCAAGGCAGCTGTGCTGACCTGAGGCTGTTTCCCCGCTGTGTGCAGCAGAAGGTGTCCAGCTCCTCCCACGAGGGCCGTCTGGGCGAGTCGCAGCTCAGCGGGCCAGCCCACATGAGGCCTTCCTTCGAGCCGCCCCCGACCACCATCGCGGCCGTGCCCCCGTACATCGGGCCGGACACGCCGGCGCTGCGGACGCTCAGCGAGTACGCGCGGCCCCACGTCATGTCCCCGACCAACCGCAACCACCCCTTCTTCGTGCCCCTGAACCCCACGGACCCGCTGCTGGCCTACCACATGCCCGGCCTGTACAACGTGGACCCCGGCATCCGCGAGCGGGAGCTGCGCGAGCGCGAGATCCGCGAGCGCGAGATCCGCGAGCGGGAGCTGCGCGAGAGGATGAAGCCGGGCTTCGAGGTGAAGCCCCCGGAGCTGGACGCGCTGCACCCGGCCACCAACCCCATGGAGCACTTCGCCAGGCACGGGGCGCTGACCATCCCGCCCGCCGCGGGGCCTCACCCCTTCGCCTCCTTCCACCCGGGGCTGAACCCGCTGGAGAGGGAGAGACTGGCGCTGGCGGGGCCGCAGCTGCGGCCAGAGATGAGCTACCCGGACAGGCTGGCGGCCGAGCGCATCCATGCCGAGCGCATGGCCTCGCTCACCAACGACCCCCTGGCGCGGCTGCAGATGTTCAACGTCACCCCCCACCACCACCAGCACTCGCACATACACTCGCATCTACACCTACACCAGCAGGACCCCCTACACCAAGGTGAGCCCCGGCAGCTGGGCACTTCCCCGGGGAGCAGCCAGAATGGGCCCAGTGTGACCCTGGAACTCTGAGCAGCTCAGAACGGGCCCAGTGTGACCCTGGAACTCTGAGCAGCTCAGAACGAGCCCAGTGTGACCCTGGAACTCTGAGCAGCTCAGAACGAGCCCAGTGTGACCCTGGAACTCAAATAGTAAAATTCCTGAGCCCCTGGAGCTGGGCACTTCCCTGGGGAGTGGCTCAGAACTGGTCTGACCCTGGAACTCAAACAGCAAAATCCCTGTCATCATGTCCCTGTTGTGGTTCTGTGCTGTGGAAGGTTGTGGTAACTAAAATGCAGTTACTGTTTGTAGGGTGATAGTAACACCACAGTGGTCTTCCTTCAGACTCTCACTGTGAAAGGTTTGCTTGTTTGTTGTGGGTTGGTTTTTTTTAAGTACTGCTGTCCTAGAGCAGCACCTTACAGTTGTAATAATTAATAGTCTCAGAAATGAATCTGTGCCTTGCCCATTTCTGTAGCAAGATACGTGGTTACTGCTCCAGAGGTCTGGAGCCCTGGAGATGAGGCACTCAGCAGGAATTTTCACGTTTTCTGGTGACAGACTGGAGAGAAGCAGGCACCAGGTGCTGCAGCTGCCAAGGGAGGGGAGGGGAAAATCAGAGTACTTAAAATGCAGGTTCTGGTGTCTGGTTACCAATGCAGTGTTTGTGCAAGCAGGTACAGGATCCTTTGCCCTGGAGCAGTGTCCATTAAATGTGCTGGGATGCCCACTTTTGGAGTTGGAGGGAATGCGAGTGCTGCTGCAGAAGCCACACTGGATAGCAAGGAAAGCAGCAGGGTAGTGTGAGGTTCTTGAGGCCTGGGGGGTTGCAGGTAGGAGATGACAGAATGCTGAATATCAGCATTCCTGAAGCTGCTGAGGCTCACTGCAGAAGTCACAGGTGGGCTCAGGTGTAGGCAGGTTTGCAAACCCCCTGACAGCACAGGAAGTCTGACCCAGGCCGTGTGTGTACAAGGATTCTGCTGCCAGGTGAGGCAGTCACGGAGCACCTCTGTGCAGGTGAGTCTGGATGTTCCCCAGGCACTTGTTCTGGACAAGACCATGGCTTGTACATTGTCCCTTGCACATTGTCCCTCCCAGTGCAGAGAGGCTGCTGCAGACACAGCCAAGGCAATTCCCTGCCAAGGCTCCCTGTGTGTGTTTGAGCAGCAATTTGGCTTTGTGCTCTGCCAGGTTCAAGCACAGTCGGGGGCTCTTGGGTGCTTCTTGCTCCAGGTGGCTCCACTGGTGCTCAAGGCTTTACAGCCCCTGTGTCTCAGAGTGGGGATGAGCAGAGGGTAGAATGACCCCACATTGGTGCTGGGCACCCGCTGAGGGAATTGTTCTGGCTCTCTGTTCCTTTCCCCTGTGGAAACTCTTTCTCTCCTTCTCTCTCAGGCTCAGCAGGACCTGTCCATCCCCTGGTGGATCCTTTAGCAGCTGGACCCCACCTGGCACGTTTTCCCTACCCGCCTGGGACCATCCCCAACCCATTGCTAGGGCAGCCACCTCACGAGCATGAAATGCTCCGGCATCCAGTCTTTGGTGAGAGCATTTTATGGTGCATTGCAGGGCTTGGCTTTGATCTGCAGTGTTATTTTTTATTGTGGGGTTTAACATTTCTCAGTGGGGGGAGCGAGCTGTGGCTTTGGGTGGGCTGGGTGTCTCGTTGGGGTGAGCAAGAAGCAAAGCAGAGTGTGAACGTGGTGCCTATCCCCCAGGTACCCCCTACCCTCGGGACCTGCCTGGTGCCATCCCACCTCCCATGTCAGCAGCCCACCAGCTGCAGGCCATGCACGCGCAGTCGGCAGAGCTGCAGAGACTGGCAATGGAGCAGCAGTGGCTGCACGGCCACCCCCACATGCACGGCGGGCACCTACCCAGTCAGGAAGATTATTACAGGTGAGCCTGCAAGGAGGGCTTCTGGGCACCTGGGAATTCCATGGTATTTCTCCACATTCCTTCTTTTTCCCTGGGAATTTTCACCTCTGTTGCTGTGTGCTGAGCCCCGATGCAAGTAGAGGTGAAGGCTGTGCTCAGAGCTGCTCTGAGCAGGTGGAAGTGAGCTCCAGATTTCTGACACAACACGAGGGTAGCTGAGTGTCTCCTACTGCAGAATCCCCAGTCATGTCCCACCTGCACAGCTGGCACTGGTGCCCGTGCCCACGTGTGGGGCTCCCTGTGCAGGGCAGTGCCCAGGGTGGTGCTCTGTGGAATTTGCAGGCAACCCCAACAAGGGAAGAGATGAGAATCTTGACTCCATGTTTCAGAAGGCTGATTTATTAT
>JAWWMN010000073.1:7007157-7018279 GCA_035047745.1 Catamblyrhynchus diadema | reverse complement strand
GAGAAGCTGAAGCTTCTCAGCTTCTCAGGAGAAAAGATCCTAACAAAAGGATTTTTCATAAAATATGTCTGTGACAGTGCTCAGAGTTCAAAACCTGCAGCCCCTGCTCTCTGTAGGGGTGGCAGGAGGGCAGAGCAGTCTCCTGTGTCTCACACCTCCTTTGTTGTGTTAAAATGAGTTTTCTTTCTCTTGCAGTCGACTGAAAAAAGAAGGCGACAAACAGTTGTAATAAATTATTTATTTGTAACGCTGGCTGTGGAAACCCCAGTCCTTAGGAAGGAGTGGAACATTTTTACGTACAAGAAGAGCTACAAAAGGAAAAGAATATCTTATAAAGATTTCTTTATATATTTAAAACAGAAGCAACCACCCTACAAGTAGAGACTTATCAGCATAGTGTTCATTTGTAGAGAAGATTTCTCAAGACTGGTGTGGGTCTCCCTGCATGAAAACGTATTCAGAAGCCTCTTGGAAATACAGGACTGTGTGGAACATTCAGAGAACTTCCTGCAATCTTGTTTTTTTTTTTTTTTTTTCTTTTCTTACTAGTTTGTTATCACTAGGTGCTAGAATCAGGTTCACAACACAAGTCACTGTGCGTGAAGGGACACTCAATGCATCTATAGGTAATAAAAAAAAAAAACAAGGATTGCAAGTAGGTGACATAACAAGCTCTGAATCCAAGTGCTATAATAATAAAAAAAATCTACTTTTATTTTAATACATTGTAGGAAATCTTCATAATTTTAAAAGAGAGCTCAGTTCTGCAGCATGGCTTTTTAAGTCTGTAAATAACTTTTTTTGGGTAGAGGGGAGAAACAAAACAAAACAAACTCCAGAAACGTTTATCTTGATTTTCAGTAACATCACAAATTGTGAATTCCTACCTGGTATTGACAGAATACAGAGTTGATTTTTTAATAAAATATATATATATAATTATCCCTTTAATTAAAGGGAATGATGGGTTATCAATAGTTTCAAATGGGTAAAAGCTTGACATTTGGTTTGATATCAACAATAAGCATTAAAGGGATTTGCAGGGATAATGTTGCAAATGACTGTTTCTGTTCTTGGTTTTTCGGTTGGTTTGGTTGTTTGGGGGTTTTTGTTGGTGTTCCATCTCTCTGTTCTGCAGCTGATTTTGTTGAGTTGGGTTTCTCAGCAGCTCAGATGTCCCTTGGACCCCGCTGGCCCTTTGGGTGCCACCTTCAACGGTTCCTTTTTGTGTGGCCATAAAACACTTCTTTCCTGTGGGATTTGAAACTTAACCTAGCTCCATTGGGTTTAACTTGGGGCAGAAAGTTCAGCGAAATAATCTGTTGTAAAAATCTCTTTTTTAGCTGTTGCATGGCTCAGACCAGTGCAGCCACAGTTGCGTATGCAGTGCGTACCTGGGGAGGACGTGCTTTTCCTGGCCTCCTGCTGCATGAGTTCTTGAGGAAAGTGGACTTGGCAACTTGGTTGTTATTCAGTTGTGTTGCAAAGACCAGTCTGTTTTTCTCTTTGACTGTTTGAGTTTGGGTTTTTTATAAGCAGAAACTGCTTAACTGCCAGCAGTGCAGTGTCCCTGAGGAACTGAGTGCTCTGGGACAGCGGCACTGCCTCCCACCCCACAGTCCTGCAGGGCAGCTCCTCTTGGTGCTTCCACCAGGATGGGGAGAGGAGAGGAGCACACAGAGAGCATTAAAGGAGACAGCTCTGCTCACAAGGCAGATTTTTAGTTTTTTTCCCCAGTTTTGGCAGAGTTTTTCTTTGCTGGAGCAGAGGGTGATGCGACCAATGGACATCTGAACCTGCTGCTCATTTTTTTCTGCTGGTGCACAACTCCCCCATTCTCTCTCTCCACTCACGAGTGCTCTCTGCTGTTGTAGCCTGTCCAGTGTGATGGTTGTGTCCTAGGACTGTCCTGAGCCCCTCTGGTAAAGTTGTAGTTACTCAGCTGCAGGCACAGTGCTCATCCACCTCTGCTGCTCAGCCCGCAGTTAAATGCTCCAGGCCCACTAAGGTGAGGGTAGAGGGGAGAGCAGGGGATTTCCTTGCTGAAATTCCCTTTTTGCTGTGCCCCAGTCTGCAGTGCTGAGGGGTTTGATCAGTGCTGCTGTGTTAACTCTGGGTGCAGGTGTAGGGTCAGGCTGCGTTCTGGGGTGGGGAATCACCAGGTCGGTGCACAATGGAGGGAGGTGAACTCCTGGTCCATGGCTGTGGCAGTGATGGGGTGAAGAGGGTTCCTTGTGGAGCTGGGATCGTTTCTGCTCACGGCTGAGCAGCCAGGAGGATGGGCCTGCTCAGCAGAGACTGCCTCAGTTTTAGTTTTAGTGCTTTAAAGGTCTCATCAGGCACATTTCAGTTCAGTTCCTCCCCTCCTTTTGTTTTACTGTCTGGAACTGGGGAGTTTGGGAGAGTTCAGCCACTTCAGCCATTTCTTCTGACTCTTCTCTTGCTGTTTTTTAGCCATAGTTCTTCAGGAAAAGGAAAAGCTAATTCCCTCCAGTGGTCCTCTCTGTTCCTTATTTCTCAGCTGAAGTTGCTGTCTGTTCTAAAGCTGTTCATTGATTTTTTTTTTTTCCAGAAGAGCATTCTGATAATTTTGTGGGAGGTTTTTTGTTCTCATCATTCAGCAATTAAGCATTGAAATAGCTCAGTTTTAGCCAGTGATTAACTACAACTTTACCTGCAGTGGCTTCTGAAGCCATCTCGGTGTTCGATGCCCTGTTAAAAAAAAACAACCCAGACCTTTTGATTTCCTTTCAAGGAATCTCTTTATTTTTCCTCTGTTCCAAAAGTTTATTTTAAGATTTTGCTTTAGTGTTTTTGAACCGTCTCTCTTGTTCTATGTCGTCATGGTTGAGCTTGTTTCACTGCACCGTTGAGCAGAGTGTACATTCTGACTGCTACATTTATATATATCTTGAAGCTTAATGTATATATGAGTAGTTTGCCATGGGATAACACATGTAAACAGAGTAGAAACCCAGAAATCGTGACTTCTGTGTTCTCTCCATTTGAGTATTTTGTAATTTTTTTGAAATATTTGTGGACATAAATAAAACCAAGCTACACTACAGCAGCCAGGTTTTGCCTGCAAGTGAAATGTGTCTCGTGATTGTTGTTGGTGGGAGAGGAGCTGCTCTCACCTGGGGTGCTGTGGCTGCTGCCGTGGCCACCTTGTCTGGTTCAAACCTGTCTTTTTTGCCTTTATTTTTTCCCCCTTTGAGGTAATACTGTTTTAATGCACAGTACACAAACACAAACGTCACGTCCAGTTCTGCATCCTTGAGTCCCATTGCTGCTCTGCTGCTCAGTTTCCAGTGTAATACCCTGGGGGTGCCCCAGCAGCTGCATTTTTGGGAATTGCTTTTCCTGAGAGAAGAAACTGGAAAGAGATTTTCCCTTATTTGTGCCAGTGTTGAACACAACTGACCCCGAGCTGGCCAGAGCTGCCCTCCACAGGGGAAATTGCAGAGAGGGAGATGCACAGTAACTCACTGCTCACTGAAAAGCTGAAATTTGCCTTCAATTCCATCAGTTGGTGCTCCCCGGGGGCTGCAGGGTGTGACAGGCGAGGATCAGCATCTCCAGATGCCAGGGAAGCCTTGGGATGGCACAGGGAGCTTTGCAGAGCAATGTTTGGTAGGAGGGAGATGGGGAGGTTCTCCCTGCTCTGGGATTTATCAGGAATATCAAAACAATCTGGAATTTGGGCTCCAGGGCAGGGTAATCGTTGCTCTGAGCACACAGAGAGAGCTGTGAGCTGCTGCTGGAGGGGGCTCCATGACAAATGGCATGAGAGGCTGCTCTATTTATACTCCTGGCATTTTATGAGGGGAAGGTCAGCTCTTGTCTGCTGCAAATAGCTTCTGAAAGTGCGTTTCCCGAGCCTGTGCTATTTATTTTGACATTTTTTAATTCCTTGTGCTCAGTGTAGAACTTGAGGGGGCTCAGGCTGCCCTGTCCTGCTGAACAGGTCCTGAGTTTCCAGATGTAAAATGATGAATTCCACAGGGACGGGGCTGGGGAGGACTTTTACCCCTGGATAAATGGAACAGTGCAGGTATTAAATTGTGGTTCTGTGCTAATGGGGTTGTGCTGTGGCAGGGTGAGAGCTGGAACCATCAGCTGTGTGCCTTTGTCACCTGCACCTTGGCAGAGCTCCTGAGCGGCTCCAACAGCACAGATGGGATTGGATAAAATAACTCTGGGCATTTTTCCTTCCTCTGAGTTGGAATGTTTAGTGTCACCCAGCTGTCACTGCTGTCCTTCTCTCCAGCTCCCTCCTTCACAGCTTCATGCTCTTTATGGAGTGGCAAATAAAATGGGCATCAGCAGCAGTGTTTGAAATAATAAAATGGGCATCAGCAGCAGTGTTTGAAGTGAAACGGGCATCAGCAGCAGTGTTTTGAATTAAACAGAATCAGCAGCAGTGTTTGAAGCAGTGCCAGGGCACCCTCAGGAGTAAAGGAACACTCTGTGGTGTCACCACTCTGCTTTCAGATTCCTTTGCTGCAGATTGTGATTCCAGACTACAACATGCAGTGGATTGCAGAAACAAATTCTCCTTTTTCCTTCTATGTTATTTAAAGCCAGGCTCCTTGGCTTCACTGATTTCTTCTGGAGAGTTTCTGGGCCAGAAAGCTCGGGAGGTGTTGTGACAGAAATGCCTTCATCTAAATGTAAATGTTGCTGCCCTGCCTCGGGCTGCCTTTGAGAGGCTTTTTCTGTGGCAAGCAGCTCCAAAGTAATGGTCCCAATCAATTTATTCATGTCAATAAAAGCTCTTTTATATGTTTATTTGAAATGTATTCTGGGCTGCTGGGACAGCGTTTGTTTTTGAGCAGGTGTGTCAGATGGAGCAGAGATAAAGGAGGAGGAGAAGGAATCTGTGGGTCTGGTTGGGAGCAGGTACAGTTTGGGGTCTGTGGGTCTGGCTGGGAGCAGGTACAGTCTGGGGTCTTGAGGGGGACAGAAGGAAGGTGCCTCAATAATGGACACAGGGAAATAGGAGAGAACTCCAGCGCTCCTCCCCGAGCCTGGGACAGGCTCAGGTTGGGTTGGGTGGAGTAAGGGAGTTAAACACAAAGTCTCTGACACAAACAGAGATTTTCTGAGTCACCCCAGTGCAGAAACATCTGCTTGCACATCTGGACAAAGTCGGCTTGACATTCTCTCACCCCACCCCTGGAAAGGGGAAGCAGGTAAGAGGGGCCACACCAAACTGCAAAAACAGCTTTTAAAATGTATTTTGTGTTCTGCATTAAAGTGTGAATTCTGTCTGTGCATCTCCTGCCAGCACCAGCCATGAGCAGGACTTGGTGTGCCTGTTTAATTTCCCTTTGCCCTGAGCTGCAGTTTGGGGTGCCCTGGGTGAGTTCTGGCAGGTGGGCATGGCCCTGGGAGCTGCTCTGCCCTTGGAGCTGGGTGTGAAACCCTGCCTGCAGCAGCCTGGCATTCGTGACAAGTTCTGAGGGACAAATCTGTCCCCAGGGCTGGGTGATGCCTGTGCCAACCTGTCCAGGTGCCCTCGGGTCCTGCCACCACTCCCAGGCTGCTGCCCTGTGCACAGAGCAGAGGTGAAGCTTCTTTCTGCCTCTAAATTACACTTCAGTTCTTTCCAAAGAGCTGTGGACAAATGGATTTCCACTATTTATGCAACAGAGATGGAAGAGAACTTAGTGAAGGCTTTGAGAGCCTTGAATCCTCTTGGCTCCAGGTTTGTAACTGCAGTGCCACAGTTTCAGTATGGTTTGACCCTTGGCTGCTGGGGTTATTTACACCTTCTGCTCTGTCCTGTGGTTCTGTGCAGCTGGAGGAGGGGATGCTGCAGCCCCTCCAGCGCTGTTCTCACTGCCCCTGACCTGCTCCCTGCCCTGGAGGGACCCATCCCGAGCAGCTGCTCCGTGAGTCCAGCTGGATTTACCTGGGGAGAGGAGAGCAGCGATCACAGCATCCCCGGCAGGTGAGAGGAGCTGTTTGTACCTGGATTTACCTGGGGAGAGCAGCGATCACAGCATCCCTGGCAGGTGAGAGGAGCTGTTTGTACCTGGATTTACCTGGAGCGAAGACAGCAGCATCCCCGGCAGGTGAGAGGTGTGACAGGAGCTGTTTGTACCTGGATTTACCTGGAGCGAAGAGAGCAGCGTCCCCTGCAGGTGACAGATGTTGACAGGAGCTGTTTGTACCTGGGCCGTTGTCCCCGGGTGCCACGCCAGTATTTGCCACGGGATGGCAGCAGATCCTCGGGAATCGGGAATTCAGGAATTCCAGCCTCGAGCGTCTGTGCCGTGCTCGGGAGCTTGGAAAGCCGAAACCTCCTCAGACAGAGAAATTCGGGCATCCCCAGGGCGGGGCGAGCCCAGTGGGACCAGGGGGGCATTTCCCATCTGATTCCTGCTCTTCCCCCTCTTAGGGGGCATTTCCCATCTGATTCCTGCTCTTCCCCCTCTTAGGGGGCATTTCCCATCTCCTTCCTGCTCTTCCCCCTCTTAGGGGACATTTCCCATCTGATTCCTGCTCTTCCCCCTCTTAGGGGGCATTTCCCATCTCCTTCCTGCTCTTCCCCTCCTGGGTGGCACCTTTGGCTCTGCCGGGCTGTACAGAGTGGTGCCAGTCCTGTTTCTCTTTGCTTGCCCCACGTCCAGGGCTGGCAGAGAGGGCCCCTGTGGCCCCCTGTGGCCCCTTCGGCCTCCTTTGGCTTTCATGTGTCCCCCCAGGCAGGTGTCAAAGCTCTCCCAGAGGCCCTGCCTGAGTTGCCACCAGCTTCTTCTGGTTAAACTTCATTTATTGCCCTATAAATGAGTCTACTTTAACACCTTCTTGCTGTGTGCATGTACAAAACCATCCAGGCAATGCCTCCTCTGAGCTGCCCTGCCTGCACTGACAGCGATGGCCAAGCTGTTCTTGTCTCCTTTAATGGCTGAGGAATGGCTGCTGTTAATGCCCTGCGGCGCCTGAGCTCACTGGGTGAGCTGCAGCTCTCTGTTCACCTGACTGAGCTCTCTCTCTGTAAGTACTTTCCTCAGGATGAAATTCCCTTCTGCTCTCCCTGATGTCCCTGCTCCAATGGCAATATTGATTTCTTATATGCAGTGAACGGGATTTACTGCTGATTTTCTGGAGACATCTCCTTGGACTCCACTCCATCGTTCTTGCTCCCAGAGCTGCCCTTCCATTTAACTTCTCCTGCACGGCCCCCAGCCCTGCTCAGCTCCCCCTTCTGCACCCACAGCTTCCCCTCATCTCCACTGTGGTTCAAAGGCACCAAAAGGAGAACCAGCCATGAATTCCCTGAGAAGGAAACCCAAAGTCTGGGATTCCAGCTGGGCGAGCTTCTTGGCAGTTTCAAAGGCAGGGAGATGACTTTGGGATCAACAAGGTTCAACCCAGAGCTGGTAATCAGTGTTTGGAAAGGGACCCAAGGAACAATTCCCCCAGGTCTCCTCCTTTGTGTTGCTTTTTCTGTGTCAATATCCAGGCTTGGCCAGGCTGTGCTTGCAGTGAAAGGCAGCAATTGTTCTGCTGGTACCTGGACTGGTGGGTGACATCCATCTCCTCCATGGGCAGTCCATGTGGGCAAGGGCTGCTGCTGGGGCTGCCAGAGCCCATCCCTGCCCTCCTGGCCCCTGCAGAGTCACCCATGCAATCACACCCAGCTCCCTGCCAGGTGAGGCTGCAGTAAATAAAATATCAGCCAGGGCAGGTGGGTGAGCCCAGAGGTGCACACAGGGCTGTGCAGGAGGGATTTTAGAAAGAAAGGCCACGGTGAAGGCAAGGCTGTCAAACATGCACACAATAATCCATTTGCTGCCTGCCTGCTGGAATGCTGCGATTGTGCAGGGCTGGGCTGGTGGGAAATCAATCCCAGGCACAGGACTGAGCCTCTCCTCTCCCACGGCAAGGCAGGATCTCAGCACACGGTGGGGAGGGACGTGAGGAACTTCCCTAAGTGCCTCGTGCTCCAGCATCCCTGCCATCCATTACAGAGCCTGAAAGGCCCTGCTGGAGCTGCTGATGGCTCAGGGCACTGCAGGCTCGTATGGGGAGCTTCATCTGCCTCTGCTGGCCCAGCCTCTCAGTGCCCCAGCTCCTCCATGCAGACCTGGGAGTGATGTGGGGTTGGAACTGACCTGGGAGTGATGTGGGGTTGGAACTGACCTGGGAGTGGTGCGAGGTTTGCACAGCCCCTGTTCCTGGCACAGCCCTGGTTTGTTCCTTGCACAGCCCTGGTTGGTTCCTTGCACAGCCCCTGTTCCTTGCACAGGTCCCAGCCCTGTGTGCAGGTGACAAATGACAACTGAAATATTGATGTGGGCACAGCCAGTTAAAGGTTTGTGTGTGTCTGTGCTCACAGCCATAAACAGAGAGGAGAGACCAGAAACTCCCTGAGTGAGCAGGAGGGGACAGACAGACAGACAGGGAGGGTGTGATGGGCAGGGCAGGGCTCAGGGAAGCTTTTCCAGGGGAAAGAGAACAGAATCCACCAGCCCTGGAGCAATGGCACACTCTGAGCAGCTCTGAGGAAATGGGACAGAGGTTCAGCATCACCTCTGGCTGAGCACAGCATAATGAGGGCACAGCCAGCCAGGCCAGGCTCATTAGCCATGCTGCTGCCCAATTAGGCTGGGAGCTAATTGCTCATTAAGGAGAGCATACCTGCTGAGGCAGCTGGGCTTCCCTGGCACCGGCTGGGGAACAGGAGCAGGGACTGAAACCAGGGAAATGGAAATCTGGGAACAGCAGTGGGGATTGAAACCAGGGAAATGGAAATCTGGGAACAGCAGTGGGGATTGAAGGCAGGGAAATGGAGATCTGGGAACAGCAGATTTCTGTGCCACAGCTGGAATTTCTGTGCCAGCAGCTGGAATTTCTGTGCCACAGCTGGAATTATTGTGCCACAGCTGGAATTATTGTGCCAGCAGCTGGAATTATTGTGCCAGCAGCTGGAATTGCTGTGCCAGCAGCTGGAATTTCCCTGCCAGCAGCTGGAATTTGTGGAGCAGAAGGCACAGGCTGGCACAGCCCTGGCACCAGGGAGCCAGGAAGGAGCTCAGCACTGGGAGCATCCCCTCCCTGCCCTCTCTGGGGGCTTGGCAGTGAAACAGATTTGGAAATACCCCGGCTGCAGCCCCTTTGGGAGCAGGAGGGCTGTGTTGGGAGGGCTGGAGCAGGAGCGCTCTGTTTCGGGAAGGCTGGAGCAGGAGGGCTGTGTTGGGAGGGCTGGGAGGATGAGGGCTGTGTTTCAGGAAGGCTGGAGCAGGAGGGCTGTGTTTGGGAAAGCAGGAGCGCTGTGTTGGAGGGCGTGCAGGCGGCTGGGCAGGCTGGGGGCACTGCCGGTGACCCCCGGGCCGTGTGTCCCCGCAGGAATCCCGGCTGCCGCGGCAGGGGAGCCTGGCAGGCGCCACAGCGGGGCCCGGCTGTGAAATCCGACCCGGGGTCCCCTGTGTGCAGCAGCCCCAGCTCGCAGCGCCCGGGATAGACCCTGCCAGCTGTGGGTGCGCCAGAGACCTCGCTCCTGAGCCGCGACATCGCCTCTCTGCAGCCCCGGGCTCTGACAAACGGCGAGTGCTCGCAGGATGGTGATTGTGCTGCTGCCCTGGCGGCTCGGCCAGACCCGGCTCAGCCTGATCCTGCTCCTGCTCCAGGCTGGGCTCGGCCAGACCCGGCTCAGCCCCGATCCTGATCCTGCTCCAGGCTGGGCTCGGCCAGACCCGGCTCAGCCTGATCCTGATCCTGCTCCTGCTCCAGGCTGGGTTCCTCCCTCCTCTCCTTAACCATCCTGTGCTTTATGACTGGGAACCCACTGATCCCTGCTTTCTGCTGCTCCCACCCTGCTTCCTCCCTTCTCTGCTGACACATCTTGTGGCTGGAAACGCACTGATCCTGCTCTCTGCTGGGGAAAGAAAGCTTCCTTCCCTCCTGGCACATCCTGAGTTTCAGGGCTGGAAATCCGCTGATCCTGCTTTCTGCTGGGATCCTCACTCTCTCCTTAACCATCCTGTGTTTTATAGCTGGAAATGCACTGATCCCTGCTCTCTGCTGGGGAAAGAAAGGTTTCTGCTGGGTTCCTCCCTTCCCTTCTACATTTCATGGCTGGGAATGCACTGATCCCTCTCTCTGCTGGGTTCCAGCAGACCCAGCTCAGCCCTGATCCTGCTTTCTCCTGGGTTCCTCCCTTCCCTCCTGAGTTTCAGCGCTGGGAATCCACTGATCCCTGCTCTCTGCTGGGAAAAGAAAGCTTTCTGTTCTTCCTTCCCTCTTGACACATCCCTTGTCTCATAGCTGGGAATCCACTGATCCTGCTTTCTGCTGGGGAAAGAAAGGTTTCTGCTGGGTTCCTCCCTTCCCTTCTACATTTCATGGCTGGGAATGCACTGATCCTGCTTTCTGCTGGGTTCCTCCCTTCTCTGCTGTGTTCCACGGCTGGGAATGCACTGATCCCTCTCTGTGCTGGGTAAGTAAATTTGTGGCCCAGCTCCTGTGGATGGCCAGACTGGCTCTGAGCCTCCTGCAGGCTGCAGCAAGGGCTGGTTTCAAACCAAATCAGGGGAAAGCGGAGCAGCCTTCCAAAATATGGAACAGCTCATAAAGCTGGGGAGGGGGGAACCAGGCTGGGCAGCCCCAGCCATGGCTCAGGCCCTCAGGAGGCAGCATGTGCAGCACATAAAGCCCAGGGAGCCAGCTCAGGATGCCAACTAATGAGCTTTTTAATTAGCTGCAATTGCAGGCAAGGTTTAAAACCCAAAGAAGTCAGTAAATTAAAGATTTAAAGGACTGAACGGAATCGATGAGGGGTCAGCACTTAAAATATTAAAATGCCAAAGCAGTTGACTTTAGGGGAAGTTTGCAGTGCTGCAGCAGGGGAAGCAGCAGGCTCTGGGCTTCTGGTCCAGAGCCCTGTGGTGGAACCTGGCACCTGCAGAGATCCATAAATCACCTGCACGAGCAGCTCTGCAGCCCTGCAGGTGCTCTGGCCCTGCCTGCAGCCTGCAGGGTGCTCTCTGCAGCTCCTCTGGGCTGCACCCAGGTGGTTCCCCCCAGCCACATCCCCAGGGCAGGATTCTGTCACCCTGCCCTGCTCTGGGGCAGGATTCTGTCACCCTGCCCTGCTCTGGGGGCAGGATTCTGT
>JAWWMN010000073.1:6991896-7003232 GCA_035047745.1 Catamblyrhynchus diadema | reverse complement strand
ACCATAGATATCTTACAGATATATTATAGATATCTTACAGAAAGATATACCATAGATATTTTACAGATATATTATAGATATCTTACAGATAGATATACCATAGATATCTTACAGATATATTATCGATATCTTACAGATAGATATGCTATAGATATCTTACAGATATATTATAGATATCTTACACATAGATATCTTACAGATAGATATACTATATATACCTTACAGATATACTGTAGATATCTTATAGATGGATACCACAGATATCTTACAGATAGGTATAATATAGATATCTTACAGATAGATATACTATAGATATTTTACAGATAGATATGCTATAGATGTCTTACAGATTAGCTCTGCTAAACCCGAGCTCCGCCAAACCCGAGCTGGGGGCTGAGGCAGGAAGGTTTGTTCTGAGGGTGTGATCTGCCTGTTCCATCACTCCTTTCCACCTGCCAGGGGGTGTCCAATGCACAAACCCCTCTCCGTGGGCAGGGAGGCTGGGCTGAAGCCTGAGGAATTCCAGCTGCAACCCTTCCCAGCATCCAGCAAGGGGAGCTGAGCAGCTTTTCCTTCCCTGAGCCATCCCAGGTGAGGGGGAGCTGCTCTGCTCAGCCCCAGGGCTGATCCTGCAGCCTCTGCTGGGCTGGGCTGAGATCAGAGCCCAGCCTGATGTGCACAACAGCTGGGCCCGGGCTCTGCTCCACAGCCACACCTCGGGCTTCTGCTTCCTGGGAGTTTGGGACCCTCTGGAGGGCTCTGTGGGGACAGTTCTCCTCCATGAGCTGTGATTTTCCATCCCCATTCTGGGCTCAGGCCCTGTGCTCCTTTGGGAAGGGAGGGGAGGGGAAGGGTGGGGTGCTCCCCTGAGTTTCTGGCTCTCTGCAGTGTCGCAAAGCCACCTCAGCTGCCTCTCTGGGGCTGCCTGGGGGGACAGATGCTGATAAGTTCTTCTCTGGACGTTTATAATCACTGGTTTCACCGTGGAGAAATGCAGTTTTGTTCTTTTCTGCTTCCCTGCCAGGGACAGGGCAGAGATGCTGCTGATGTGAGATGTGCACTGTGAGTGATCCCTGAGGTGAGAGCAGTCTTGAGAAGGTTAGCAATAAATAGCTTCTAAAATCTTGTGGGAAATGACCCAGGAAACAATAATAATAAATAGCTTCTAAAATCTTGTGGAAAATGACCCAGGAAACAATAATAATAATTAGCTTCTAAAATCTTGTGGGAAATGACCCAGGAAACCCCCGTGAGCAGCAGCACAGCTTCCCTCTCCCTGGCTCTGGATGCCCCTTGGCTGGGGAAGTCAAAGCTCCACTTTTCACTTCTGGGTTGCTGTTCCTGGCAAGGCTCCTTGCCCCTGAGCTTTTCCATCCCTTTGTGTCCCTTCCCATTGGGATCAGCCCATGCTATGGATCTATTCCTGCACACAGCATTCCCAGGCAGGCAGGCAGGCCAATCTTCCAGATCTTTGCAGAAATTAACATTTTAATGACTTGGACAGTGCTGGGATGGCAGAGCTCCCATTTCCCTGGTCCCTCTGAAAGGTGAGAAGCACCAGGATGTGATGAGCACAGGAGCTGCAGGGCTGGGGGTGCACACAGAGCTCCAGGGACACCCAGAGAATGCCCCCCAGGTCCCCCAGCAGGGTTCAGGTGCACACAGAGCTCCAGGGACACCCAGAGATTGAACCCCAGTCCCCCAGCAGGGTTCAGGCGCACACAGAACTGCAGGGACAGACAGACAATGCCCCCCAGGTCCCCCAGCAGGGTTCAGGTGCACACAGAGCTCCAAGGACAGACAGACAATGCCCCCCAAGCCCCCCAGGTCCCCCCAGCAGGGCAGGGCTGGGCTGGTGGCAGCAGCTCTGCTGTCCCTGGGCCCCCCTGCCCATCACTGCCCTTCCCACCACACACCCTGAGCTCCAGGGCAGCCTGCAAAGAATTCCATTCATTCATTCACGCCAAACCCCCAGGGCAATGCCCCAAACTGGGGGGAATTGCTCCTCCCCTTCCTTTCCCTGCCTTCATGCTTGGATTTAAAATATAATATTTTTTTAAAAAAGAGGTTTTCCTGCCTCCCAGATGCACTGTGGAGGCTTTTGCTGGCCAAGCCCTGTGGCTGTGGTGCTGGGAGTGCACATGTGGGCAGAGAGGGGACAAAGCTGCTGCCAGAAGGATTTTTCTTCCCTCTCCTTGCCAACATAATCAAAATAACTCACTTGCACCTAATAAAATAAAATCAGAATCCAAAAGCCTTCCTTCCCTCCAGCAGTCTGTCTGGATCCCATTCCTTGAAGCTGGGCTGAGAGTGCCAGGGGTGGCTTTATTTTGGTTTTGTTGTTAACTTCTCCAGAATGAAAAACACCAACAGTGGCTCAGGAGGCGCAGCTCATTCCTGACACAGACAGAAGCTGAGTGTTCCTAAAGCTGCTCCTTTCTGGGGCCAGAGTTAATCCCAGGGTTTTTCCTTTCCTTGCTCCTTTTCTGCCCTTTCTTTCTCTTTCATTTGGTTTCTGCTTGCTGAGGGCAGGTGGGGTTTATCCCCTCCTTCTCTCTCTGAATACATAGAATAATGTGTGCTTAAATACATGGAATAACATGGGCTTAAATACATGGAATAGTGTGGGCTTAAATACATGGAATAACATGGGCTTAAATACATGGAATAATGTGTGCTTAAATACATAGAATAACATGGGCTTAAATACATGGAATAGTGTGTGCTGAAATGCATGGAATAATGTGTGTGCTTAAATACATGGAATAATGTGTGCTTAAATACATGGAATAACGTGTGTGCTTAAATACATGGAATAATGTGTGCTTAAATACATGGAATAGTGTGGGCTTAAATACATGGAATAGTGTGTGCTTAAATACATGGAATAATGTGTGTGCTTAAATACATGGAATAGTGTGGGCTTAAATACATGGAATAGTGTGTGCTGAAATGCATGGAATAATGTGTGTGCTTAAATACATGGAATAGTGTGGGCTTAAATACATGGAATAATGTGTGTGCTTAAATACATGGAATAACGTGTGCTTAAATATATAAAGTGCTTAAATACATAGAATAACATGTGTTTTTCCAACCAGCCCTGCTGTGCCCTTCCCTCTGCTCCAATTTCCATTTTATAAACTCTGGACAGGGAATGTGGAAGCACCAGCCCTTAGGATGTGCCAGGAATGGCCAGAGATGAGGGACCCAAAGGAGCTCAGAAATAAAATAGAGCAGAGAGGTGAGGAATTCCAGAGGTGTGGTGGCAATCCTGTGCATTCATTAACTCTTTTGCATCTCCTGCATATGTAAATTTGGACTGCTCCTGTGGTCAATTAAAAAACACAGACACACACACACACACATATATATATATTTATATATTTTTATATATGTGTGTGTTTTATATATATTAAATAGATATGTAAATATATATTTATATATAAATATATATTAAAATATATATATTTATATATGTGTTTTATATATAAATATATATAAAAATATATGTATATATATAAAAGCCCACTCAGATTGATAGACAAATTTAAGAAATAAAGGACAATGATGCTCTGTGGTTGAAGGCAGAGGAACAAGCTCCATGTGCCTGCCCTGCAACCCCCAATCATTCAAAGAGGCAGCTGCAAAATAAGTGGGAAAATTAAGAGCCCTGATCAGTCACAAAACCCAGCTCTTTTTAGATCAGTGCAGTGTGAAACATCCTTGAGTGAAACAGAGTTCTCATCCAAACCTGTAATTTCCAGGTAATCACTGAGTTTGGAGTGTTGTCTGTTAGCAAGGCAGTAACCAGCCTTGGGGAGGAGGCAGAGAGATCTATGAATGCAATCAGAAATATTTCCATCAGTGGCGTGGTTAAAAGCTCACTCAGCCCTCCTGAATCCCCCTCTGCAGCAGCAGAGTCTGGCAAAGAAGGGGAAAAGTCTGAGCATAAAAAACTGGGGGCATGGTGGGAGAGTCATAATGCAGAAATTTGCAGGTTGGGGTGGAAAAACATCAATGCTCAGTTCTGTTTTATATATATATATATTTAAATATATATATTTATATATTTAAATTTTTATATATTTTTATATATATATGTATATATATATACACACACACATACATATATATATATAAAAAACAGAACTGGGGCTGCTGGCTGGGCCCTGGCAGGACACAGGGCACACACCCTGAGCATGGAACAGGGGCTCTGGATGATGCCACCCAGCCAGTTAATGCACCAGCCAAAAACTCCTTTTATACCCTGAAGAGATTAGTGTCTGTCACTGGGGCTTTTACTTTAGAGTCTAATAGCTGGAGATTTAATCCCTCATTCAGAGCAGTAATTATTGCTCACATAAACAGGGCTGGTGGAGTCAGTGAGCTGAGCTCCCTGAGGACAGGAGCAGTCACTTTTACCAAGCCCAGTCCCCACTGTGTTGTGCAATGCCTGCAGTGCTTGGTGCCTGGAGGAATGGAGGAATATTTCCCACTTTTTCCACGGAAAAGTGTGGGAACTCTGGGGTTTGGGTGCTGAGCAGGGACCTGGGCAGTGCAGGTGGGATTCATCCTCCTGCTGCATGGCAGGACATGGATATTCCTGAATTGATGTTGTGCTCTGGAACTGAGCCTGCCCAGGGCTGGGTCTGGGTGCCCAGATGCCACCAGAGCACGGGCAGGGTTTGGTGAAGGGCTCAGGTGCTGTTCCCACTGAACAGAAACGTGCAATAACATCATTTTAACTGCTAAATGCATTCAGTGCGGTTGCTGTGGCCTGAAACAAGGCAGCTGTGCAGCATTTCTGATGGGTTAGGGTCAGGTTTAGGGTTTTAAGTGCTTGAATTTAGGGAGAGAATCCCTCTTTTCCCATTATATAAGGGTTGGGGTTAGAGTTCTTAAGGGGTTGAATTGAGGGGAGAAAAACCCCCCTTTTTCCATCATATAAAAAATTTAAAGTGAAAAAGTGAAATTTAAAGTGAGGAAAACCCCTGTTTTTCCAATATATTGGGTGAATAAGTTAGGGTTGGGTTTAGGTTTGGGGTTTTTAAGGGCTTGAATTGAGGGGGGATATTATATCAGCTGCAGTGTGCCTGGAGCCCTGGGATTTGTGGTTTTCAGAACCCCAGCCCTAACCCTTGGCATAACCTTAACCCCAGTGAGGGAGTGAAAGGTGCATGGGGGTGAGGCTGCTGCAATTCTGACCAACTCATGAAAGGCACAGGGACATCAAGACAAACCCAGGGGTTTCATCAGGGTGCCAAGGTAAAGCCAAGAAAAGAAAGAATTGTTCATGGAGGGAGGGATGGCACAAGGGCAGTGTGCTCCACAGGCAGCAGCCCCTCAAGGAAAGATGATCTGTCTCCCTTTGGGATCTGAGGCAGACCATGGGCACAGCAGCCAGAGGCACAGTGGCCCTGCCTGCAGAGCAGCTCCTTAAATGGGGACAATCCATAAAAAGGTGGCTTTTGGAAGGGGGAATTCGTTGTGGCTGTCGATTTGAATTGAATTTCATTGACAGAGCTGCTGAAGGGCCCCAGCAGGTTCCCAGCCATGGTGGAACCCATCCCAGCCCCAGTGAGGCTCACAAACACAGCCCAGCCACGGCTGCAGCGCTCAGGAGGTGCGGGCTGGGCTGGATTAATATGCAAAGAGTGCCTGCCTTCCCAATTAAATGGAAAATGCTATGATTAAAGGCAGTCAGAAGATATTAGATGGATAGTGCTGAACCGTGGGCTTTATTTCCTGCACACAGGAGCCCCACAGGAGCACAGGGGGAGAAGCTGAGCTGGGAAAGGGAAAATGCCTGAATGCCAGGAAGGGGGAAAGGAGGAAGCTGTTTGCAGGAGGTGCCTCATCCTGGGCTCTCAGACACGAGCTGCTCACAGCAGCCCAACTCTGGCCCCTCTTTTTGGGGGCAGGAGGGATGAATCACAGCACAAAGCCCACAGAGTGCCACAATTCAGAGCTGCAGAGCCCTGAGGCAGAGCTCAGAGGGGACAGACTCTTCCTAAGCCCCCCTTGTACTTGTCAGCATCAGCAGTTTCTCTGGGCTGAGAGAAGGGAACCCAGGGAGAGGTGCGGCGTGCTGGATAATTTACAATTAAAGCCCTGGAGATGAGGAGATAGACCAGGAAACGTGAATAACTGAGTGCAGGGTTCCGTCTGCCTGGGCTGCTCTAAATCAGCCCCAGCTTTAACCCTCCTTTAAGCCCAGCTCTGAGCCCAGCCCAGTCCCCTCTCCCTGCTGCTGCTGCCTCTGAGCTCTGCTGTCACCAGGGCACTCCCTGCTCCTGTTTCACGGCTTGCGTTTAATTAGAAGGGATGGCAAAGCCAGGTGTATTCATGGGGGTTTCTAATGCTCACACTGCCATCTCCAGTTGCCACGGGTTTCCTTCCAGCCCCAGCTGGGATAGAGCCCAATAAATTCTGCTCTGGAACTGGCTCTGCAGTGTGAGGCTCCATCCATCCCAGCGCTGGGGAAACAGAGAGCTCCCAAAAGTGACTGTGAGGACAGCACAGCCCTGGGGAAGGGCTCCAGAGAGCCTCATGCCCCTGTGGCTGCTGCTGTGCCCCAGGTACGAGGAGGGAGCAGAACCCAGTCAGGGACACCTCAGGAGATGCTCCTTGCCCAAAGCCAGGCTTTGCTGGGCCCTGGGGGCAGGAGAACAGCCCAGGGCACGAGCAGGGCACAGCCCAGCCTGCAGGGCAGGGCAGGCACAGTTGCCTGAGGAGCCCATGCAGTGACCCTGCAGGTCCCAGAGCTGCTCTCCACAGGCCACGAGCGGCCTGGGATGCTCCTGGAATGAGCCTCTCCCACCACAGACTCTGCTGGAAAGGTTGGGAAAGGTCTCCAAGGTTTGAGGAGACCTTTTGAGCTGTTCTTGGTCTTTGAGCAGCAAGGAGCCCCAGGTGAAGGTGCTCTGGGTGCCCATCCCTGCAGAGGCAGAATCTCCCACCTGAGCTCACATCTCGGGTGTCACATCTCTACAGGGGACAGCAGGAACTGTCCCTGGGCAGGGCCAGCCCTCACAGGGGCCCTGCTGAGCTCCTGGGCAGGATTCAGTGGCTGTGAGCTGCCAGCACCCCGGGAAACCCTCCTGCAGGAGCAGCCACACCGGGCACCAGCCCCGCAGAGCCTCCCCGCACATCCAGCCTCCCCCTGGAACACCAAACCCACATCTCAATGCAGGCAAAACACAGCAGAGCAAGAGGGCAGGGAGAAATCAGATTTCCTCTGGGTTATTCACTTCAGTAAAAGAACAAAAGGACACAGGGAAAGAGAAAGGAATTCTCTGACCCTGCCACATCCATGCCTGCCCCAAAAACAGAGAGCTGTGGCCAAAGCTGTCAGCCTGGCACTGCCCAGCCTCTGCTCCTTTTCCTTTTCCTTTTTCTCTCCTCTCCTTTTTCCTCTCCTCTCTTTTTTTCCTTTTTCCTTTCCTTTTTCTTTCCTCTCTTTTCTCTGTGATGTTAGCAGGAGTTAACATCCTTCAACTCCCAGCTTTCCACCTTCTGCCTTTATGTCTAATGCTCACGTTATTTAAACGTCACCTTATTTTTTTTTTTTTCTCTCTGTGAATTTCACGATGGGTTTCTTATTTCCCTCCATTTTTTTAAGGAGTGGTTTATTAAGAAAAGCTGACTGCCCCCCCAGCACTGATGAATGAACCCCCCCTCAGAGGAGACAGTTTTATTCTGTGGGTCGGAAGTCTGCCAGCCCAATTTATGGTTGGACATAAGATCTCCAAATGTGGATTTATGTGTTGTAGTATAACGACAGGTCAATGAGATTAAAACTATGTTCATGAGAGAGCTGTGAGGCAATTTGAGTTTCATGGTTCTGTGGTGATTGGGCATTCAGTCTAAGAAAACCTGCCTTAATAAAACACTCCCAGGCCCGGGAACAATCTGCACATTATTCATTATTGCAGCCTCCCCAGCACCCCCTGACCATAAACCAGGGCAGGGGGAGCAGCTCTCCCTCCTCCCTGCAGATGAAGCCATCAGGGAGATGGTGCCACTGATAACAAATGGGCTGCATTAACAATGGGAACACTTTTCTCCCTTATCGTATGGTGCACATAATCAAAACAGGGCAGGGGAGTGCGAGGGGAGAGGAGAAGTCTCAGCCTCTCAGGGGTCTCCTCCACCAGCTGAGAAACACGGGGAGTACAGGAGCAGCTGCTGGTGCCATCCAGAGAATTCCCTGCCTCCAGGTTCCTGTTTGGTGAGGAAACATCACCCTGCAAACTTTGGCCAGGGGGCTGGGAGGGGCTGAGCCAGGGGGCTGGGCTGGCAGAGCTCACCTGGGGGAATCAGCTCACCTGGGGAATCAGAGTCAGGGACCTGGGCTGGCAGAGCTCACCTGGGCTGGCAGAGCTCACCTGGGGAATCAGAGTCAGGGACCTGGGCTGGCAGAGCTCACCTGGACTGGCAGAGCTCACCTGGGGAATCAGCACACCTGGGGAATCAGAGTCAGGAGCCTCCCCACAGCCTCCTGCCCACATCCCAGCCTGGGGCTTTTCTTTTTCTGGGCTGTCACAGGCAGGGCTTTCCTCTTCAGGGTGTCTCATTCTCATCAGTGCTTCTTTTCTTCATCATCCTAATAAAGACTGTCACTCAGGAGAGATCACAGGATGCAGTGCAGTGGTAGGGAAGTGTTCCATGCTGTGTTTCCAGGTAAATAAAGCAGCTCCTCCTGCTCCTTGCCCCATGCAGGTACAAGGGCCAAGTTCCCCTTGGCCTGAGGATCCCCAGTTCCAGTACAGCTGGTGATTGCTGGAGGTGCTCAGCACTCCTGAGTATGGAGCACAAATGCTGAAAAACCAGAGCAGGAGCAGAGGGAATGCAACAGCAGCAGCCCAAGGGCAAAGGAAGGACGTGAAGAAAGGAGCCTGGAGAAGGCCAGGGCCCAGAGGTGTAGGGGGATACAGTATGGGTAAATGAAGATGCTATAGAATGTAATCTTATCCCCCAATGAGTTGCAGCTGGACCAATTACTAAAGATTAGGAGCAGGCCAGATCTTAACAGACCTCACCTGTAGCCAAGAAGAACAAGTGGTATAACAGAGTGGATTGGTGGGATCTGGAGTCAGATGATGGTTACTGCAAGGAGCAGGAACAGTCAGTGCTTAGAGGAGCTGCCTGTGAGAAACATCGAGGAGGTATGAAGCTCTGGTGATATGAAATCCTTGCACTATGATGGTAATAGAACACTTGATATATAAGACAGCACAGAGGAGACACTGGGAGCTGCCATTTGTGCTCTTTGACTGTTCCAGTCATTCTGCCCTGGAGACCCAGAGCAGGAGCCCCGTGCAGCTACAGAGCTGCTGCTGGAGGGGCCAGAAATGCCTGTGGAGCAAACCCATCTCAGATAGCAGAGAGATACCAGGACCTTGTTCAGTCTGCTCTGCTGTCAGGCAGGGCACTGGGCCCCTGCAAGTTCCCCCTGCCTCAGCTTCAGGGGGGCTGGCTGCAGGATTTACACAAATGAAGGAGAGGCGAGGAGCGCCGGCAGCACCAATCTGATTACAGAGTCATTTATTTCCTGGTCGTTAATAATTTGTGCAATAAAAGATTGCGTGCCTTTCTGAGTTAGTAGGAGTTATTGGCATGAATTTCCCTCCTCGCTGGTGTGAGGCTGTGCTTGGAACATAAATTATTAGTTTCTTATCGCGCTCCTCCTCATTTTTCATGCTGCCACAGCCGGATCGCCGGCAGCCAGCCCCTCAGCCTCGCTCCTATTTCATGCTGCACGGCAAGGATGGCTTTTCCATCTTTAATTACACTGCTCCCTCCTGCTCTCCTCCCTGCCAGGGTCCCCAGCTGGGCTGGGCCGTGGCTCCCATGCGGTTTGCCAGCGAGGTTTTGGGTGAAAACGCTGTGCTTTGAGGCAGTGAGAACCCCAGCACCTGCCAGCTCCTGTCACCGAGCTGCTGGGAGCAAATTGCATGTGTGGAGCTCAGCACAAGGAGGCTGGAGCTCAGAGCATCCTGGGGAGAGGAGGAGGGAAGCCCTGGCAGGGAGGCAGGCCCTGCACAGGATGGATGCTGCTCCAGGGGAAGACTGAGATGTTTGAGGCCTGGCTGTGGCTGTGGATGCTTGGGAAGCAGACACTGGAAAAAGGGTTGAGTAGGAAGGGAGCTGACAGCAGAAAGAGCCAGAGATAAGGAGGAAATGGAACCACCAGGTTCTAACCCAAATCAGCTGAGAGGGGACCCAAAATCACGTCTTCCTTTAGAACAAAGGTCCCAAAATAACACCAAATTTATTGTGACTCCTTGGGACAGGCAAATGTCTATCCTTGGAGAGGAAAATACTGAAAAGAAAAAAAAAGAAAACAAACTTAACTGAAATCTTAGGCTTTCATCGGGCCCCCAGATGAAACATTTGATGCATTGGAGGACAGTCCCCAAGTGCTCCAACAAACACATCTTCACTCTTCCTGTGATCCAGCAGCTCCAAGATATTTATCGCTGCTTTTTCCACTTCCCAGGAGAACTCCCTTTATCACAACCTATTCCACATTTGTTTTGCTGCCATCAACACCTGCCAGGGCCGTGCTTTCTGCAGGACAAGCTGGAGTTGTGCCACGGGCAGGATGTGTCAAACAGGGTCTCCACGCTGCCTGTGGGCTATTCCCACCTGGGGACAATTCCACGCCCTCCCAATCCCTCCACCCTATTCCTTACGTTTGATATTTGACTCCAGGATTTCCAGAAGGGGAACTGTTCCCCCCATGTCTAAACACTTTCAGGATGCCCTTCCTGCAGCCCCTTGGGGTAAAGGTCCTCTTTTAATCTCTGTGGTGACTACACATGGAAAACAGGGGGGAAAATAACTAAAAAATCCTTGCTACAGAGGCAGAACATCTCCAGGTGTGTCTCTGGCAGGGTGTGGGAATCCGCGGGGAGACAAAACAATACAGTATTGTACTTCCCGTGTAGGCTGTGCATCAGAGGGACTTTGCAAGTAATCCGATTATCTCCTCTCCGGAATCAAAGCAGCGAGCGAAGAGGTTTTCCCCTAATCCTAGCGCCATCTCTGGGAACGCTCCGCCGTGCAGAATTACTTTCACAGTGGGGACGGGAATTAGGGGAGAATTTTAGAATTTTCCTGCTTCCTGGCATCAGCAGCTCGGGGGGCTCTCCCCGGTTCCCCCCGCCGGGGCGGCATCCCGGGACCATCCCGGGACCATCCCGGGACCACGGCAGCATCCCGGATTCATCCCGGATTCATCCCGGAGCCATCCTGGAGCCATCCCGGAGCCCCCCCGTGGCCCTCCCTGGGCCATCCCGGCGGGATGCGGGGCGGGCGGGGCCGCCCTC
>JAWWMN010000073.1:6926159-6941001 GCA_035047745.1 Catamblyrhynchus diadema | reverse complement strand
GCAGATAATTATTGTTTACATTTTGTTTCTGAGGCCTCTCAGCTTCTCAGGAGAAAAATCCTAGCAAAAGGATTTTTATTTTATTTTCATAAAATATCATGGCTACACTCTCTCCCCAGTCCCTTTGTTGTCCTGTTGGATTTTTCCATGTTGCATTTCAGCTGGAGGAAATCTTGTGGTGCTGTGGCTAAAGACGCAGGTGGGAAGGGCGGCTAAAGAAGGTGGGAAGGATTTTGTGGTGCTGGTGAAGCCCTCTGGAGGTCCCCAAAGCCAGTGGGCTGTGTTAGAGGAGCGTGTGGCAGCACGGCTCTGCAGCGTCCCCAGGGCTGGTGCCAAGTGAGGCAGAAAGGCCTTGCACAGAACATGACTGGCTTTGTAATTTCATTAATCTCAGGTTCCCCGCGCTGCTGCAGGGCCTGCCAGCTCCTCTGGGAGCAGGGTGGTTTGGGTTCCTGGGCAGGGTTTGGGGTGTTCCCCTGGCTGGAGCTGCACCCAGTGTGGAACCAGAGATGCTCCTCTGGGATCCTGCCCTGGGGTCTGGGAAGGGTGGTCTGGTGGCAAACTGCAGAAGGCCACAAGTGGCAGTCTGGGATAAATAAACCAAGATCTGCCTGTTGATTGAAGGATCCTTCAGTTAGAAATGAAAGTTGAGGGAAAACGGGGGTTTCTGTCAGTTTTTATACTGTTTTATTCAGTTTAATGCCCTGCCCTTCCAAATCAGAGCTGGATCTCTCTGTGTGCTGTTTTAGACCTTCTCAGAAAATCTCTCTGGTTGTGGAATTGTTCATGTATTTTGTCAGTCATTCTGTTGAGTGTGTGAGTGAACCCCAAATGCAGAGGGAGCCCCACACCTGACAGCCTTTGGGAATGCCTTTGGAGGGTGAAAACTTCAATCACGTCTTCAGGATGGACTCAGGAGGGGTTTGTGGTGTGTGTGTAAATCAGGCAGGGCAGCTCCCAGGCTCTGCTTTCACAGCTGAATCTCCAATCTCATCATTAACCATTTCCCAAAGCCCCTTTCCCTGCACAGCTCCAAAAGCCAAGCTGGCCATAAATCCATTTTTCCCTGTGACCCTGCTGGAGTCTGCGTGGCTCGGCTGACCCTGGGTGTCAGAATGGGTTTCAGTCTTGTTTGCTTTGCAGAGAAACTGCTGGGCTTGATCAGCATTGCTGGAATTCTCTGGGACCTGTGGCATTCCAGAAATGCAAAGGGTTCTTCTCATTCCCACCAGGAGAAAAGATGAGGTGTAGGAGCTCTGATTCCTCTCTCTTAATTGGTGTTTGAGTGGCTCTGGTTTGTTTCTTAAATTAAGAAACTGTAAGAAATGGCCTCAACTTGTGCCAGCAGAGGCACAATAGTAGGAGCAAATATTAGGAACGATATTATCAATATTAGGGACAATTATTAGGAACAGTATTATCAGTATTAGCGACAATTATTAGGAACAATACTATCAATATTTGGAACAGTTATTATTAGGAACAATATTATCAATATTAGGAGCAATTGGGAACAATATTATCAACATTAGGGACAATTGTTAGGAACAATATGATCAATATTAGGGACAATTGTTAGGAACAATATGATCAATATTAGGAACAATATGATCAATATTAGGAACAATTAGTAGGAACAATATGATCAATATTAGGAACAATTGTTAGGAACAATATGATCAATATTAGGAACAATTTATTGGGGGAAATATCAATATTAGGAACAATATTATCAATATTAGGAGCAATTAGTAGGAACAATATGATCAATATTAGGAACAATTTCTTGGGGGAAATCCTATCAATATTAGGAACATTATGATCAATATTAGGATCAGTTTCCAGGGGGAAGAGGCTGCCCAGGGCAGTGGTGGAGTCAGCACCCTGGGGGTGTCCAGGTCACCTGGGGATGTGGGCTGGTTAATGGTTAAGGCTGGCTGGTTAAGGCTGGGTTAATGCTTGGCCTGGGTGGTCCTGGAGGTCTTTTCCAACCTTTCTGATCCTGTGAAATATTCATGAGTGAAAAAGAGGCGGCTCAGGCACACAGGAGGCCACCAAGCCAGTGACAAGAATGACAGGTTTGGGGGGTTTAGAAGAGTCCGGAGGGCACAGGAGGTGTCTGAGGGGACAGGGGGGGCTTTGTCACTTTGTCACCTCTCCCCAGGTCTCCTCTGGGCTTTGGGCCCAGCACTGCTGGGGCTGGTTCTGCTGGGAGGGGAGCTGGGCAATCATGAATTCACACAGAATATTCAGAGGTGGTGAAGCACTGCTTGTTATTGTTGAAACCATTTTGTTCCAGCAAGAAGGGGAGGGGAACTTTGCCCCCAGCTGCCTGCCCTGTGTGTTGGGTTATGAGAATCTCTCCCTCCTGAAGGCACCTGCACATAAACAATGCTGAAGAAATGATGCTGGGGCCACCAGGTTCAAAAAGTCCTGCCTGGGAGCTGCAGGGCTCTGCTCTGAAATGTTCCTGTGCTGGTTTATGGGTGGGATTTGGACTTCATGAGAGGGCAGGAGGAGCTCTCTGGAGGCTCCTGCGTGCTCAGGGTGCTGCTGGAACAGGACTCAGCAGTGCCTGCTCCTCCCTGCCCCAGCTCCAGGGGAGGATGGGGAACAAGGAGAGCACTAATGGCAGAGATTTGCTCATTGCCAGCCCGTGGGGGCAGCAAAAAGGCTGAAGCTGGCAGGGCGGGCTGGTTTGTGATTAATTCTGGGAGGGAATTCCTTCTCTTGTTGTTACAACCAGGATTAGAGGCAGTGCTGTAGTTTCCAGCAGCATGGGCTGGGAAATCAGCAGTATCACTGGATCTGGATGGTCTTTGAAATGCAGAAAGGGGCTGAAACAAGTGAAAAAATAATTGTGTGTGGTTCTGGGGCTTTTCTGACTTCAGGAAGGCAGCAAAGGGCTCAGGGCAGAGCTGCCTGGGGCTGGAGTGAGGTTGGTTCCCCTTGGCACTGCCAGCCTGCACAGGGGGCAGGCAGAAAGAGCAGCTTTGGTGATTGCCCAAGCCCCCAGAGCAGCTTCCCTGCAAACCAGGGCTGGTCTCTGCTCGGCTGACCCTGCACATGGGTCCCTGCTGTCCCTCCTGCCCCGCTGCTTCTGCAGAGGGGAGTGCTCTCCTTGGTGCTAATTGCGCTGCAGCTGGGGATGGAAGGGAAGTTTTTTTATCTCAAAAACACCACAGAGGAGAGGAAAGGTGCATGGAATGGGCTCTGTGCATCCCTGAGGGTCTCCAGGTGCCTCCCCCAGGCTGCTGTGCTCTGCACGCTGCTTTAGGGCCTGAGCCAGTGCTTGGCCCCTGGTCCCCAGGCTCTAATTCATTCCTGTCCTGCACAAAAATCCTGTTAATTTCTCCTCTTTCTCTCCTCAAACACCCTCTGTTCTGCAGTGCCAGATTTCATGGGTTTCCAGTGGCAGTAGGACTATTTGCATGGATAGAAGTGGAGGATTCAGGCTCCCTCATGCTAGAGGAAGGTGGGTAGCTCTTCCCTCTCCTCCTCCTGCCCCTCGTGCCTCAGGGACCTGCTGTGCTGGCTGGAGATGCTCTGAGAGGGCACAGAGGGGAGACAGAGCCTCAGTCCTGCCCCAGGCAGGGAGAAATTCACTGCAGAAAGCACCTGGGGCTGAGCCTGCCCTGGCTGAGGGGGGAAGCAGCAGGGCAGAGCTCCAGAGAGGCTTTTCAGGGGTTTTGGTCACTGTGATGGGAGTGACAAACCTGAGAGCTCCAGAGAGGCTTTTCAGGGGTTTTGGTCACTGTGATGGGAATGACAAACCCTGAGAGTTCCAGAGAGGCTTTTCCAGGGGTTTTGGTCACTGTGATGGGAATGACAAACCCTGAGAGCTCCAGAGAGGCTTTTCCAGGGGTTTTTGGGCAGTGCCATGGGAATGACAAACCCTGAGAGGCTTTTCCAGGGGTTTTTGGGCAGTGTGATGGGGATGACAAACCCTGAGAGCCTTGCAGAGCTCCAGAGAGGCTTTTCCAGGTGCTCCTGAGTTCCTGGTGCTTTTGCAGCCATGGAGGAGCAGATTTCACCCCCAAAAACACCCCAGAGCTGAGCTGTGTCCCTGGGAGAGGATTTATTCTGTGCTCACCCTCTTGCCCCATCTTTCCACGTGGTGCCCTTGGCCAAGCAAGGGAGAAGGAGGAATTTTTGGGCTGTAAAGAGATTCAAAAGTGAGAATTCAGAGATTCAAAAGTGAGAATTCAGAGATTCAAATGTGAGAATTTGGGGTTTTATTACCTCAAAAACATCACAGAGCTGAGCTGTGTCCCTGGGAGAGGATCTGTTCTGTGCTCATCCTCTTGCCCCATCTTTCCCTGTTGGCTAAGCAAGGGAGAAGGAGGAATTTTTGGGCTGTAAAGAGATTCCAAAGTGAGAATTTGGGGTTTTTATTCCCAGTGTGGATGCACAGCTGGCTGCTCAGCAATAACCCTGGGCTCTGTGTCCCTGCCATGGCCTTGCAGGGAGGCCTTGCAGTGACCTGGTTTGCCTCTGCACTGAGCCCCAGAGCTTTCATATGCTAAGGAGGAGTTAATATTGGGGATGAAAAGGAATTGGGATCAGGGATGTTGCTGCTAATGGCTGGAGACAGGATCCCAGCACAGGGCTGGGGTAATGAGCTGGGCTGCAGACATGTTTTCATTTAGCTGAGCCAAACAACGGGGAAAAAAGCAGCAGCCTTTATTGGACTGCTGCCTTAAATTGAGCAGAAAATCAGCACCAAATGGGCAGCCAGGAGCTGGAAGGCCAGGCCCTGTTGTTGACATGTTTTCCCCTGAAGGACAATTGTTTACCTTGGCAGCCTGAGGGTCCAGGCTCTGTCCCTGCCCTGCATCCCCTGCCCTTGGAGCTGGAGCACTGTCCCCTGTCTGGGCTCTGCTCCCCTCTCAGGGCTCTGCTCCCCTCTCAGGGCTCTGCTCCCCTCTCAGGGCTCTGCTCCCCTCTCAGGGCTCTGTTCCCCTCTCTGGACTCTGTTCCCCTCTCAGGGCTCTGTTCCCCTCTCAGGGCTCTGCTCCCCTCTCGGGGCTCTCTTTAACTTTGGTTTTGCACCTCCTGAGGCCTTGCAGGAGTGGGATGTGACCAAGAGCCTTTGTAATGCCAGCAGAGGAGTTGGGAAGTGAGGGGGGAGTGGGAAAGCCAAGGTGGAAGGGAGTGCTTCCTTCGGCTGTGCCAGCACAGGTCAGTGCAGGATTTTGCTGTTGTTTTGCTCAGGTTTTACCCTTGGCTTTGCCCCTGCTGGAGCAGAAGGAGCTGAGGCTGGTCAGGCCCTGTTTTTGGAGTTCAGTCAAGGTTGGAAAAGACCTCTGAGATCGTGGAGGCAGCCAGGAGCCACCTCAGCATCTCTGGTGGCTCCTGGTGGCTCTTGGCCTCTGCAGGGCGGGTCAGGGAGCTGGGTTGGGATTTTCCAGGGTGGAATTGTGGCTCTGTCCCCGTGGGGACTGTCCTGCTGCTGCCCTGTCCCCAGCAAAGCTCTGGTCCCACCCTGCCCAGGGAGTGAGCGTTGCTTTGTGCCAGCCACGAGCAGATTGGGAAGAGTTATTTAGGGATGGAGGGCTGGGCATGGGAAGGGTTTTATTAATGATTTGCTGTGAGCAAGAAGAGGCTCAGCTGCCTCTTCCATTCATTTCTCAGCTCTGCACAATCTTTTTGTTCCCAGTTCCTTTTCTCTTTTGCTTCTCTCCCCTTCCCTGCTCTTCCCCCTCCTCCTCCTCGCATTTCTTTCTTCTCAAACCCTTTTTCCCCCCAATTCCTTTTCCATTCTTAATCCCCATCTCGCACACACACATCCTTCTTCCCGTGCACTCCTCCTCCTCCTCCTGGGCTCCCTGTGCAGGCCCCTGCCCTCCCTCCCTCCCCAGCTCCTGGGGAAGGAGACAATTTGAAGGTTTTCCGCTCTGCTCTCAGCTGAGAGGCTCCTTCCCCCAAGCCAATCAATGGGAGCCTTCCAGCCCCACTGGGGCTTGGCAAACATGAGATCAATAAGTTATTAGCACCATTCTGTCAGCTGTAATGTGGAGATTGATCGGGGCCGGGGCTCCTGCTTGCAGCCTGGCACTTCCCCAGCCTGATAAAGATGACAGATTAAGGGAATAAGAAAAAGGAATTAAGGAGTCTGGCTGTCAAAGCTGTCACGGGCTGGAGGAGCAGCGTTTTTTTTTTTCAGGGGCGGAATGAGTGCAATTGGACATTTAAATGGTGCTAAGGGGGTCCAGCCCCACCAGCAGCTCTGCTGGGCTCTGCCTGTGCTGAGGGAACGCTCTGGAAGGGGCAGCCAGGGAGCTGGAGCAGCTCTGCTGCCTCCTGAGCCTGCAGGGGGACAGGGCTGCTGTCCCTGTGCTGAGGGCCATGGGGCCAAACAGGCTTTGCCCAAGAGGTTTGTGCTCACAGGACCCCAGAGTGATGGGAAGGGAATTAAAGAAATAAGTAAATAAAAATAAAATAAATTTATTATAAATTTATTTATAATAAATTTATAAATGTATCATAAATTTATAATAAATAAAAATATTTGTTAATAAATAATTTAATTTAAATTAAATTAGAAGGGAGCACCCAGTGCCTCCCCAGCCATGGCAGGGACGCCTCCCACTGGCCCAGGCTGCTCCCAGCCCTGTCCAGCCTGGCCTGGGCACTGCCAGGCATGGGGCATTCACAACCTGTCTGTGCCTGTGTCTCTGCTTTGTCAAACTTCCCACTGGAAGCTGCTCCTTTCCAGGCAGGAAATGAGCCTGGACTTCCAGCCCACCCTCCCAGCTGCGTCCTTTAGAGCTTTTCTAAAAGAAAGTTGAGATTCACAAGTTTGTGATTGCTAAAAAGCCTCTCTGCAGCATATAAAATTAATTCACATCTCTCTCTTAAGTGCAGTATATCCTTTCCATGAGCCTTTCTCACACTATGAATATTTACCACCTTCCTGTGCCTTCGGTGCACGCTGTAAAAATGAATTTTGGGAGAGCCTGGGAGCCAGGGGGATGCTGGAGCACCTTCCCTGACAGATGAGCAGGAAGCAGGATGGCTCCAGCATCACCTGCACCTCCCTCTGGGCCACCCCTTGGGCCTGAAGTGCTGGACATTGCCTTTGTTCCAGCTGGGGAGATGGAGTGTGAGGAGGAGGGAGGCAGCAGGAGCCTGGGGATGGTGGGAGGAGAGGCAGATGCTCCTGTGGAGCTGGGGAGGGGGATCCAGGCTGCCGAGGAGGGCTGGCTGCTGTGGCATCCCCTGGGAATCCTGCTCAGCCCCCTCCTTCCTGGGAGCTGTGCTTGGCCAGCACCTGGGGAGGGCTCAGGGAGCTGGATCCAACCTTTGGGGCGCTGCTGTGAGACCAGAGCGCTGAGCTCTGGCTCTCCTTGGAGCCCTCCTGTGCTGCTGGGGGCACTGCCTGCTCAGCCAGGCTGAGCCAGAGTCCTCCAGAAGGGAGCAAGAGGGAGAAACCCTTGGATCAGTCATCCTCCCTGCTTTGTAAGGGCCATTCCTGTGTCCCGTCCCTCCCTTGGGAACCCCTTGGGTCACTCAGCAGCGTGTCCTGGCTTTGTAAGGGCCATTCCTGTGTCCTGTTCCTCCCTTGGGCCACTCAGCAGTGTGTCCTTGTTTTGTCAGAGCCATTCCCCTGTCCCATCCCTCTCTTGGGCCACTCAGCAGTGTGTCCTGTCTTTGTCAGAGCCATTCCCCTGTCCCATCCCTCTCTTGGGCCACTCAGCCGTGTGTCCCTGTCTTTGTCAGAGCCATTCCCCTGTCCCATCTCTCCCTCCCCTCTGTTCCCTGCTTTCCTTTCCATTTCCAGGAGTCTCCTGGGGCAGGGAGCTGGGAGGGGGATCTCAAATCCCAGAAGCTGACTGCTTCCCTGCTCCCCTTCCAGGCTCTGGGATTGCTCCAGGATCCCAAATCCCATGGCTGGGTGGGGAGCATGAGATAGGTCCTCATCCCTCCCTGCTGTGCTGCAGCAGGAGCACAGGGCACAGCAATGTGGGCCGAAACTGGGACCCTTTGTTGCCCCTTCAGCAAAACCCTCCCTGATTTCCCTTGCCCAGGTGAGTCCCCGGGGGTGTCCTTGGTGCAGAGTCCCTGTGCAGGGTGGGATAAAGCCCCCCTGTGCCTTTGGGGATCCTGGGGATAGGGTTTCTAATCCCCCCAGCCTTAGGCTCCCAAGTGCCCTGCTGAAAGCTGATCAGAGGCTTGGGCTGCTTAGCTGGGCTGCTGAGCATGGCTCTGCTGAGGCTGGGGAGGCTGAGGATTAGAGCAGGCCAGGGGACAAAATATCCCCCCAGGCTGGCTGCCACGCCAGCTGCCTCCTGGGGCAGTGCCCAGCTCCTGGCCCTGCTGCTGCTGCAGAGCCTGGCTGGGGACAGGGGGCTGTGCTGGCACAGGGGGGCTGAACTGGCACAGGGGGGCTGAACTGGCACAGGGAGGCTGAACTGGCACAGAGAGCCTGGCTGAGCCTAAGCAGGGCACAGGGGGGCTGTGCTGGCACAGAGGGGCTCTCCTGCTGCACTGCTGCCCAGCCCTGCCTCCCTGCAGGAGTGCAGCAGGTGAGTGCTGCATGGGACCTCCCATGAAAGAGAGGAGGAGAAAAGCCCACTGATTTCTGCAGCTCTGGGGGTGCAGCTCCCAGGGTATGGCAACCAAGGGTACAGCTCCCAGGGTACAACAACCAGGGTACAACAACCAGGGTACAGCTCCCAGGGTACAACAACCAAGGGTACAGCTCCCAGGGTACAACAACCAGGGTACAACAACCAAGGGTACAGCTCCCAGGGTACAGCTCCCAGGGTACAACAACCAGGGTACAACAACCAGGGTACAACGATCAGGGTACAGCTCCCAGGGTACAGCTCCCAGGGTACAACAACCAAGGGTACAACAACCAAGGGTACAACAACCAAGGGTACAGCTCCCAGGGTACGGCTCCCAGGGTACAACAACCAAGGGTACAACAACCAAGGGTACAACAACCAAGGGTACAGCTCCCAGGGTACAGCTCCCAGGGTACAACAACCAGGGTACAACAACCAAGGGTACAGTTCCCAGGGTACAGCTCCCAGGGTACAACAACCAAGGGTACAACAACCAAGGGTACAGCTCCCAGGGTACAACCTCACAGCGAGGGCTGGAGCTCCCATCCTCTGCTCCTCACCACCTCAGCCCAGCTCTGCCACCCAGCTCCAGCTGCCCAGCCCCTCCCCAGGACCCTGCACTCCCCCCCAGCCCTGCACCTCCCCCTGGCAGCCCCCCAAGCCCCCTGTGGCCTGACACACAGAGCCAGGATGGGAACAGCCAGTGCCCATCTGCCCTGACTTTGCAGCAGCAGCAGCAGCAGCAGCACCAAATCTGCTTTGCAAATGAGCTGGCAGAGCAGCTCCTGGATGTCTCAGCACCCTCCCAGAGCCAGGCTGTGCATTTAGTGCCGTGCTGCTCATCCAGCACGGAGCCCCAAGGCAGGTTCTGCTCAGCCCATGCACCTGCAGGAGGTGCAGAACATCCACCTGAGAGGATGGGCAGGCATCTGGGGTTCTGTTCCCCAATCCCTGCTTTGCCTCCTCTCCCTCCCTCCTTGCAGAGCACTGCAGCTGAAAGGGAGCCAAATCAGGGCCGTTTTTAATATTACAGCTGCAAGTGAAAGACATTATCAGTGGAACTGCAGAGTTACGAAGCCAGGCCAGGCAATAACCTGGTGCCAGGTCAGAGCTCTGCGGGATCCTGGTCCTGCCCTGCCCCTGGCTGGGAGGGAGATGGGGCTGAGGTGCGTGGGAATGGGCTGGGAATGCATGGGAAAATCAGGGAATGGCATGGGAATGGTTGGTAACGGGCTGGGAATAGGCAGGGAATAGGTGGGAATGGGCTGGAATGGCATGGGAAAATCAGGGAATGGCATGGGAATAGCAGGGAATGGCTGGGAATGGGTGGGACTGGCTGGGAATGGCAGGAAAAACTGGGAATGGCTGGGAATATCTGGGAATGGCATGGGAATATATGTGTATGGCAGGGAATGTGCAAGGAATGGGCTGGGAATGGCTGGGAATATCTGGGGAAGCTGGGCATACCTGGGGACGGGCAGGGAATGGCTGGGAATATCTGTGAAAACTGGGAATGGCTGGGAATGTCTGTGAAAACTGGGCAGATCTGGGAAGATCCGGGCGCGGCTGCGCATCTCTGTGCGTAGCAGCCCCGCAGGGAGCAGCGGCTGCCGGCAGATGGGCCCGGGGGTGGGAGAGGAGCAGCGGGAGGGAGGCAGGGATGGGGGGAACGAGGTGCCTTGGCAGAGCTGTGAAAGCGAGGAATCTTCGCTGCTCGCGTTCCAAGGCTGTCACATGGAGCCCGTGCTGCTGTCACCAGCTCCTTGCCATGGAGACTCCTCTGCCTCCAGCCCGGGAGGGGAGAGCCGAGCAAAACGGCTGGAGTTTGTTCCAAAGCCACAAACGCTGGCTGGGAGCAGTCCTGGGGAGGAGCAGGATGTGTGATCTTGGCCTCCAGCACTGGGGGATTGCAGCATCGGGGCGAAGCTTCCAGGAAAATCAGCATTGAGGGATGGAGCATTGCAGGGGGAGGGAGCTGGGGGCTCGGGGAGTGCAGGGCTTGTGTGAGGGGTAAACCGAGGCAGGAGGAGTGGGAAAATCCCAATTGTTTGGACAGGCTCTGGGTGTGCTCCCTGTGAGCCCTGAGCCTGGGGAGCTGCTATGGCTGTGCAGGAGTTTGTGAGGGGTAAACTGAGGCAGGAGGAATGGGAAAATTCTGATTGTATGGACAGGCTCTGGGTTGCTCCCTGTGAGCCCTGAGCCTGGGGAGCTGCTATGGCTGTGCAGGAGTTGTGTGAGGGGTAAACTGAGGCAGGAGAAGTGGGAAAATCCCAATTGTATGGACAGGCAGCTGGGGTGTGAGTGCTGAGAGCGCTGCCAGGGGTGCTTCTGTCCTTCCCTGGCTCTCCCCAGCGCCGCTGCTCTGCTGTGCTTCCTTGCCTTTGGGTTCTGCACAGCCACAAGTGCCAGTTCTGTCCCGGGATTTGGTGGCAGGGCCCTGGCAGGCTGAGTTTGGAGGCAGCCTGTGCTCTTCAAAGCCTTGGAATGCCCCTTGGAGCTCCTTGGGCAGAGGCACCTGCTGGGGCTGCTGTGCTCTGATCCCCAGTAAATCCCTGCCACGGCAGCACCTGGGCTGCTCAGCTGCATCCCCAGTGATGGGGAGTGATGCTGAGTGCTGGGGACAGTTCCTTGGCTGGAAATGTCCCCTGGAACAGGAGGATGTTGTTGTTGTTGTTATAAATAGGAGCAGGGGGTTTGTAACCTCCCTTAACCCCCACATTGCAGCAGCCTGGCAGTGCTTGGGCTCACAGGCACATCCAACCCTTTCTCACTCCTCGTTTCTGAGATTTTTTATTATTATTATTATTTTCTCTCTTTTAAGATGCTGCATCTTTAACAAGCCCTTGATAGATGAGGGTTTGGTGCTTGCAGTGACAAACAGGCTCTTCCTTCCTGCCCATATGCACCATCATGCTTTCAGTTTCCCCGGCGTTATTAGGGGAGGATATTGATTCCAAACCTGCTCGGGGACGCTGTAATTGTGTCTCAGAGATTTGGTGCTGCTCCGGAGGGCTGCAGTAATGCACAAGGCTTGAGTGTTTCCGTGCAATCCAGAGGGGGAAGATTGCTGAGGACCTTGAGGTTTTGAAGGAGGAGGAGGAGGGAGGGAGGGGGAGAGACTGAGAGAGAGAGACACAGAGAGAGACAGAGATACTGTGGTAGGAAGATTCAGAGATCTGTTGTGCTTTTTTTTTTTTTTTTCCTTCCCTGTGTTGTTTTTTTCCTCCCCTTCCTCTCCCCCAGTTGCTTTGCATCAGGGCATGAAAGGAGTGGAAACACCGGGGGGACAAAAGGCACCAGAGCAAATGATGAAACTCAGTAAGGAAATCAACTGGATTCAGAATTTATGGCTGGAAAACGTTGCATTGATCAGAGTATGAATAGTCATTATGTGCTTTTGGGCTGCGTGATTAGGAAAGCAGATCAAGGCTCTCAAGATGATGATTTTTCTTACTTTCATTTTTTTCTCTCTCTGCTCGTAATATCAGAGTGTGTGTGTGTGCCTGTGTGCGAGAGAGAGCAGCAAAATACCAAAGTGTCTCTGGTCTCTCCTGCAAGGAGGAAAGTGCAGCCTCCTCTGACCCTCAGCTCTCTGTTCTCTCTCCCAGATGAAATTTTAGGCAAGAGAAGAGTATGTTCCCCCAACAGCAGCAGTGAGTGTCCTTTGGAGAGCAAGAAAGCCCGGAGTGAGTCCCCAAAGGGTAAGTGCTGCCTCTCCTCCCCCATCCCCTTCCCCTTTCTTCTCCTTTCCCCTGAGTGGAACTTAATTGAAATGAAGGAGGGAGGGCTGTGGGGTGGGAGCTGTGTCTGGCACTGGGGCTGCAGGAGGAGGCTCTGCTTTTCCTTTATCTCCTCGGAGGGAGCCTTGCAGGGCGACACAGGGATTGCCTCTTAATTACTGTAATTGCTTGATGATCAAAAAAAAGAAAAGCAGGCTGCAGCCTTCCAGGTGGATTTCAGGGGTGTTCCTACTTCTTCAGGCAGAAATGTCTCGGTGACATGTTGAGTGTGAAAGGTACGCACGGGCTTATCGTGCTGGCATCTGCTCCTTTAAAGGGAAAAAAGGAGCCTGGCAGGCAGAATGGGGCTGCTGAGTTTTCTCTTATGCATTTATGGCACCGTTCCTATAGAGATGGAATCTGCAGAAGGTTTCTCTATTTAGGGTTTGGTTTGTTGTCTTTTTATTTTTTTATTTATTTTTTTTTTTTATCTCTCGATTTGCCTTCCAGTTCTTTCCTATAAACAGGATTTTTAAACTTTCTTTACGAGTGGCAAAGTGGGCTGGCTAATGGAGCCTGCAGTTAATGAGTTTGTCTCCAGGTTGAGTAAATGAGGTTTTGCAGGCCGTTTACTTAAAGGCTTTGTTGTTAATATCGGGCTAATTAGCTGTCAGTAATACCCAGCTCCATCCCGGTGCCTAAACCTGCTCTGCCTGAGCACCCAGAGCAGCTCTGTGAGGCTGGGTCCTGCTCCATGGCCCAGCCCAGCTGAGCCTCTGCCAGGGCTGGGCTCCCACTGACCCATCCAGGGAATCTCCAAGGGCTGCACTTTGTCCTGGAGCCTCCTTCAACCTCACACTTCACATTCCGCTTTGTAAAGATCCTTGGTGGGGACCTGTCCTGCATCCTGATTGCACAGAATGTTCCTGGCTCTGCCCTCCTTGTGCCCAAATGCTGCTCTGGAGGCAGAATTCTCTGAGAGGACGTTGAGTGCTGGTTTCACTAGAGAAAATACGAAATCTTACTCTCTCTGATGTCACCCTCTCGTGCCCATTAACGCTTTCATGGCAGCAGAAATGCCTCAGATTTTGCTGGGAACCCTTTAAACTGCTCCTCCTTATGTTTTCCTTGATTTTTTTTCCCATTTGCTCTATTTGTGTTATCCCTGAAATGTTTCTGGTGGCTGTGCAGGTGGGTTCCAGGTGATGCTTCCACAGGTTCATGAACAGATCTGTTCCATCAGGCACGAGGCCTCTGGGACACACATTTTATATTTTATATTATATATTTATGTATTATATTTATATTTTGCTGAGGTTGTGCCCCTCGTAATTCCAAGTTTGTGGTTGAGAGCTGAGTGCAGGGAACAGAACCTGTGGGGCCTGGCTGGGAATGGGCTGAACTTCACCCAAGCCAAGGGATTGCTTTGGATTCATCCTGAAAAAGTGCCTGAGCTGGCACGGGGGGATGCCTTTGGCACGGGGTCAGGTGATGTCATTCTGTTCCTTTCCTTTGGCCTCCCCACCTTTATTTTTGTGGGCTGAGGGCAGGGTGAGGAGCCCTGGCTTTGCAGGAAGCACTCAGGATCTGAATCCTGCTCCTTGGCTCCAGAGTTTCAGGGATTCCCCCAGCTTTTTAACAGAGGGGTTCCCAGGAAACCCTGAATAAAGCAAAGTTTTGTTTTCTGCTCCCACTTTGAGGCGAGACAGAATGGAAATTCAGAGCTGGGGCTTTTGCTGATCTCCCACTGGTTTTTATTAAATCCTTGGGGAGCCCCCAGAGCTGTGCAGGAATTTTAGCACAGGCTGTGCTGATGCTGGAATTCCACTGGAGTGGTGAGGGGCTGAGGTTTCTGTGCTTTGGGGCTGCTCTCTGCTGTGAAAAGGGGGTGACAGGAGGGGCTGCCCCCAGGCTTTGTGTCCCAAGCCCCAGCAGTGGCAGCTCCCATCCTGCTGTGGCTCCAGCAGCGTCCCTGTGCTGTGGATGCCATGGGGAAAACAGAATCCCCGTGTCCCCAGCTCTGCTTGGGAGCAGGAGGCTCCACGTCGTGTGGGAAACCATTCCCAGATGGATGGGCCCTCATGGATGCTCCCCTGGGCTTTGGGAGCTGCTGCTGTGGGTGGGGCTGGGCACCGGGGGGCTTGGCCTGGGGATTTGGGAGCGGGAAGGGCGGCCAGGGCTGCCTGGAATTCAGGATCCCACCAGCCCCACGCGTCCTGCTGGAGGAGCCAGGGCTGCAGCATCTCCTGGGACCCCTTTTCCTGCAGCCTGGGGGTCCTGGGCCTCGTGGAGGTGCTGCTGCTGCACCTCCTGCGTCCCTGGGGTGGGGATGGGCTCCAGGCAGGATCTGCCCCTCTCCATCCCAGAGATCCCAGGCAGGACCTGTCCCTCTTCATCTCAGGCAGGATCTGTCCTTCTCCATCCCATACTGGGAGGATCTTCCCTGTCAGGACCTGCCCCTCTCCATCCCAGACATCCCAGCAGGACCTGCCCCTCTCCATCCCAGCAGGACCTGCCCCTCTCCATCCCAGCAGGACCTGCCCCTCTCCA
>JAWWMN010000073.1:6899593-6913746 GCA_035047745.1 Catamblyrhynchus diadema | reverse complement strand
CCCTCTCTGGGCTCAGTTCCTGCCCTCTGTGGGCACCATCTCCTGCCCTCTGTGGGCACCATCTCCTGCCCTCTCTGAGCTCAGCTCCTGCCCTCTGTGGGCTCAGCTCCTGCTCTCTGTGGGCACCATCTCCTGCCCTCTCTGGGCTCAGTTCCTGCCCTCTCTGGGCTCAGTTCCTGCCCTCTCTGGGCACCCCTCCTGCCCTCTGTGGGCACCAGCTCCTGCCCTCCGTGGGCACCCCTCCTGCCCTCTCTGGGCTCAGTTCCTGCCCTCTGTGGGCACCATCTCCTGCCCTCTGTGGGCACCATCTCCTGCCCTCTCTGGGCACCCCTCCTGCCCTCTCTGGGCACCATCTCCTGCCCTCTGTGGGCACCATCTCCTGCCCTCTCTGGGCACCATCTCTCTCCTGCTCTCACCCACCCCAGCCCTGTGTCCCCCCCTCCTCTCTGAAGGCTCTGATGTTCTGATTTTTGCCCTGGCAGGATCCCTCCTCCCTGGTTCCCACCTGGCTGAAGGTGCTGCAGAGCAAAGGCCAAGGAGCTTGCCCTGGTTTAAGCAGTTTGGTTTCAGCAGCAGTCTGGATTTTGAGGGGGCAGCACAAAGCAGCCCCTCTCCAGTGCCAGCACATGTTCTTTTCCTGCCTGGAAATCCCAAACAGCATTTCTAGCAAGGCCTTTGATTTTATTTATTCTCCCTTGCTGGCAGTGTCTGGGGATGGCAGAGCAGCCAGGAGCTCTGTGCCTCCTGCCTGTTACCTCGGGTTTAAAGTGTCTCTTCCTATCAAATGCAGAGCAGAAGAAAGCAGAGCTTTCATGCATTCTTTCCCCCCACCCCTCCCTTCCCTCTTCTTCCATCCGTTCTAAATTTATTTCCATGCCTTGCCGGTTTCAATCTGCATTTCCTGACCCTCTCACATCTCCAGTCACAGCCTGTGCTCCCAGCCTTCCCCCAGAGCCTGGCTTGAGCCAGGGGGGAGCTCTGCTCCAGCCTGGGGAGGATATGATGGGGTTAAAGTGAAAGGCTTGGTTTTAACAGTATAATGTGTAACCCCATAATGACTTTAAATATTGATTATTTGAAGGCCATTAGTGCTTATTGTTAAAGAAAAGTCGATACTTTTTAAGCCTTGCGAACCATTTGTCTCCTGTTAAAGGACATATCAAATTTAGCAGCGTGCAGTGCAAATCCCCTAATACCCTGCTCACAAGCCTCCAGCTGGCATTTTAGGGGGGGAAAAGGAAAAGGGGGCAGGGGGAGGAATGTGCAGCAGCACAGAATTGCTCTCTTCCAGGGAAGGACAAGGCTTATCAGATGTAATTGCCAGGGGCTAAATTCACCTCCTCAGAACAAGGCACTGCAGTTCTGACTCTGAGCCGTGGAGGAAGAGGAGGAAGGAACTTGATGGGGGATCTGAGGCTGGCAGGTACCTGGGAGAGGATGCAGGATCAGTGTTTGCTGCACACCTGGCTGAAGGCACAGCAGCCTTTGTTGAGGTCTCAGGGGCTTTGTACTCTGGGCTTAGCAGTTCTTTTCCCAGCTGGCTGGGAGGGTGCCCAGCCCTGTGCCAGGGCACAGCCTCGTGCTGCTGCCTCCCTCCCGTGCCAGGGATGGGGCAGAGGGGCTGGCAGGGAGCAGGGCAGGCTCCAACAGGTTCTGCTGCCCTTGGCTGGCTCTGTGGGGTGGCGCAGAGGGTCTGTCCCTCGTGTCACACAGCTGTGGGGCTCCCCAGGGCTCTGCCCAGCCCAGGAAGGCAGGGAAGCTCTGAGGGAATGAACTGCAGAGTCTGGAGCAGATGTGAACTCCGCAGGGATCAAAGTCATGCCTGTACCACAACATGAACGCATCAAAACGAACTGGGATGAGCACTGGGCTGCCAGCGAAGGGAGAACCTCTCCTTTTCCAGCTCCCAGCCCTGATCCCATCCCACCCTCTGCTTCCTGGGCACAGACTGGCACAAACCAAGGAGCTCCTTTGTTTTGGGCTCCCACGGGCAGCCTGGATGTCCCGCAGCATCCTGCGCATCCCCAAGGCAGGCGGGGGAAGGAGGGCACGGCCACGCGATGGTTAACAGCGACTTGATTTCCTAAATTGCTTCTTATAAAACGACCAGCACGTCTGCCAGGCTCGTCTCGCCGTGATTACAGCTAATTACGATCGAGCGGACACCTCGGAGCCCCCGTCACGCCGCTTTAATTGTCCCTCATTCATCCGCGGGGCCGGCCCGGGTGGCAGCAGCACTTGGCAGCCCGGCGACCGCGGCCCCGGCTAATTGCGAGGCCTCGGGGATTAGGGCAGGTGATTACACACTTCACGGTGTAATTACATAAGCATCGCTTGGCTGCTGCCCCGGCTCGGAGGCGAAGGTCGAGCGCGGCGTTACCTGAGATTAATTGGAGCTGCCAGCGGCGCGCGGGCGGCATTAACATTGCAGCAGCCGCGATCGATCCGCGCCGCGCCTCCAGACACCGCCGGGGCCGCAATTAGGTTAGGGCAGAGCCCGGGAGGAGGGGACGGAGCCGGGAGAGGCCGCGGGGACGGCAGGCAGGCAGGCGGGCGGGCGGGGAGGGGGCACCGGGAATAGAGGGACTGGGGACGGGGAGTGCAGCCGGGTCGGTGCGGTGTAGTGGATGCACAGAATGGGGTAAAGCAGAGCTGGGAAGGGCTCTCCTCGCCCACTTCGTGCCCAGGAGTCCTTGTTTGGCTGTCCATGAGCTGTCCATAGCCATGAGCTGATCCATGCCCATGAGCCTATCCCTTTCCACGAGCTGATCCATGCCCACAGGCTGATCCATGCCCATGAGCTGATCCATTCCCAGGAGCTGATCCATGCCCATGAGCCGATCCCTTTCCACGAGCTGATCCATGTCCATGAGCTGATCCATGCCCATGAGCCGATCCCTTTCCACGAGCTGATCCATGCCCATGAGCTGATCCATTCCCAGGAGCTGATCCATTTCCATGAGCTATCCATGCCCATGAGCTGATCCATTTCCATGAGCTATCCATGCCCATGAGCTGATCCATTCCCAGGAGCTATCCACTTCCATGAGCTATCCATGCCCACAGGCTGATCCATTTCTATGATCTGATCCATGCCCACAGGCTGATCCATTCCCATGAGCTGATCCATTCCCATGAGCTGATCCATTTCCATGACCTGATCAATTTCCATGACCTGATCCATGCCCATGACCTGATCAATTTCCATGAGCTGATCCATTTCCATGAGTTATCCATTCCCACAGTCTGATCCATGCCCATGACCTGATCCATGCCCACAATCTGATCCATTCCCATGAACTATCCATGCCCATGATCTGATCCATGGATGGCCAGGATGCTCCCATTGTTATCCCCCCACAGCAGTGCCTCTGCACGTGCTGTGTTTGTTGCAAAGTCACAGGCACCTTCTGCCTCCCTGTGCCTTGGCCTCCAGCCTCTCCCAGAGCAGATTTTTCCAGGGAGATACTGTAAAATGAAAATAAACGGCCCGGCACTTGGCTGTGCCTCTGGATGCCCTGCTGAAGGTAATAATGTTGTAAGTGGCCATCAAAAGGAATTAAGAGACGTGCAGCCGGAAAGCAGATTTGCTTGCAGGCTCCCAGGGCAGATTTGACTAATGGAAGAGACCTTGGCTCTTATTCCCTTCCTGCCTTTTTTTTTCCCCTGCCTTGCCTGCTGCTGCAAGTGCTCCCTGTCTCTTCTCCAGCATTGTCCCCTTCCCACCACCCAGTCCTGCCTCTCTGAGTCTCCCCAGCCCCGGCATCTGCTCTGCCCATTCTGCCTGGCTTCACCCATCCTTCTCCAGCAGGATTCCTTCCCCCTGACCCCATTGCCCTTCCTGCTCACATCCCTCTCCTGTCTGTATTTTCCTCTGCCTCACTTCAGCTTTCCTCTCCACGATTAAAGGTCATCCCTTAGCCCAGCTAGGACAGGTTCTTTTTGCAAGGCAAGCCAGTGATGCTTTCAGATCTTCCCAAACCTATTCCCCAAGCACAGAATTTATTCTCAGGTGTGAGGTAGTCTAGGCAGAAACCCAAATGTGATGAGGGAGGGGCACATGGAGCATCCTCAGCCCTCCCCTTTAAGCTGCCAGGGAAAATCCTTTGGACAGCCTGGCTGAAAGGCCACAGGAGCAAAGGTGGGAAATGTGTGGGGCCTGTGGAGTCCTGGCTGCTTTGTTCCCCTTTTGGTTCTGCTCTTTTTGCTTTTCTCTCTCCACTTTAGAAGCTCTGCATGAGGGTGAAGAGGCAGAGAGAGCCTCTGGGGCAGGATGCAGCTCATCTGCAGCCAAGATGTTCTTCCTGAGCCCTTTGGGGCCTCCAGGTTTCCAACAGAGCTTTATTTTGTGATTCCTGCAGGGAGATCTCCCACCCACCGCCTCTGCTGTCGCCCCAGAACGCTCCCCACATCGCCCTGGGGCCCCATTTGAGACCTCCCTTCCTCGGGGTGCCTTCAGCACTGTGCCAGACGCCAGGTGAGCGCTCAGGTGACAGCCAGGGCAGGGCAGAGGGGCAGCCTGGGACAGCCACACACCCCACACACATTTCTGTGTCTCCCCATGGCTGCTGTTCCAACTTCCCCCTGGTTTTGCAGCCAGAGGAGCAGATTCCTTGGCTGCTCTTCCTGGCCCTGCGTTCCTGCCATGGCAGTGAGGGGGATAGCTGGGCTCTGGAATAAAAAGCGGCACTCGGGTGTCCTTTTTCCCTCTGGGGAGCTGGCCCTGAGGCAGCCAGGGATCAGTGCTGACAGGAGTGACCCGCAGTGTTCTCCCTGCCCAGGTTACGGGTTCCTGCAGCCGGCACAGGCAGAGATGTTTGCACGGCAGCAGGAGATGCTACGGAAGCAAAACCTGGCCAGGTAGGAGTGGAAGGGGCTGGGTTTGTCCTGCTGTGGGGTGAGCTGGGTGGAGATGGCACAGCAGGGTCCCAGTGAGGCCTGTGCAGGTGTGGAGGTGACACCTGGCTCCTGCAAAGCTGGGTGGGACCACATTCCCCCAATCCCACACCAAAATCCGCTCTCCCCACACAGGCTGGAGACGTCAGCCAGGTGTGGAGGTCACACCTCACTCCTGAAGGGCTGGGTGGGACCATGTTCTTCCAACCCCGCACCACAATCCGCTCTCCCCACGCAGGCTGGAGATGTCGGCCGAGCTGATCCGCCAGAAGGAGCTGGAGAACCTGCACCGGCAGAGGCTGCTGGCCGCCGACCCGCTGAGCCTGCACCCGGGGCTGCCCCCGGACCACCCTGCGCTGCGCAGCGTGCACGATGTCCCCGAGGGCCAGGCGCTGCGGGACGAGCTGTCCCGCCGCAACGCCATGCTGGTGCTGCGCCACAACAACGCCCCGCTGCTGTCCCTGAGCGCCGGCGGCGCCGCCACCCCGCCCAAGGAGCAGCCGCGGCGGGCGGGCCGCAAGGGCCCCTCACAGCCCCGCGCCGAGCCGCAGGGCCCCGGCGAGCCGCGGGAGGCGCGGCCGGGCCGCGACGGCGCCCAGGACTGTAACGATGAGGAGATGAAGGACTCGGAGAGCGACGGCGAGGACAAGGCCGAGGGGCTGAAGGGCGAGGGCGGCGCGGCAGCGGAGCCGAAGGAGGGCAAGGACGGCGGCGCGGGCAAGGCGTGTGAGGGGGCCAAGGAGGCGGGCGAGGCGGGCACGGCGCCCGGCACGGTGCCCTGCAGCTCCTCCAGCGCGGAGTCCCCCAGCCACCTGCTGGGGCCCGGCATGGGCAAGGCCGAGGTGAAATACCTGCCTCCAACCTCCCTGCCCGCGCCACAGCCGCTGCCCTTCGGCTTCCCCTACACCATGAGCCCCTACTTCCATGCAGGTGAGGCTGGGGAGGTGCTGGGGTGGGGCAGGGATGGGGTTGGCAGGGCTGGAATGGGGGTTCTGCCCTTTGCTCGCGGTTGCTTTGTGAGGTTCTCTTGGCTTTAAAGGAAGAGTTTGTGCATGGAAAGGGTTATTGGGCATTGGAAGGGCTGTCCAGGGAGGTGTTGGTGTCACCATCCCTGGAGGTGTCCAAGGGCCCCTACTTCCATGCAGGTGAGGCTGGGGAGGTGGAGGTGTGGGGCAGGGATGGGTTTGGCAGGGCTGGAATGCTTCCTGCTTGTGGTTGTGGTTGCTTTGTGAGGTTCTCTTGTCTCTAAAGGAAGAGTTTGTGCATGGAAAGGGTGGTCGGGCGTTGGAAGGGCTGTCCAGGATGGTGGTGGTGTCACCATCCCTGGAAGTGTCCAAGGGCCCCTACTTCCATGCAGGTGAGGCTGGGAAGGTGCTGGGGTGGGGCCGGGCTGGAATGGGGGCTCTGCCCCCTGCTAGCTGTTGTGGTTGCTTTGTGAGGTTCTCTTGTCCCTAAAGGAGGAGTTTGTGCATGGAAAGGGTGGTCAGGTGTTGGAAGGGCTGTCCAGGGAGGTGGTGGTGTCACCATCCCTGGAGGTGGCCAAGGAAGGATGGATGTGGTGCTTTGAGCTGGGGACAAGGTGGGCAAAGGTTGGATTTGATGGCCTTGGAGGCTTTTCCAGCCTGGTTCCCAGGTGCTCTGCTCCAGGGCAGGGGCTGTTTGTGGTGCGTTTCTGTGTCACCGGCGCTGGGAGAGCTGGGCTGGATGGGACAGACAGACAGACAGACAGGGAGGTCACTGCCAGCTCTCTGCTCTCACTGCAGAGCAGGGGGCGGCACAAATGGGGTCTCACACCCAGGGAGCCCCGCCAGCCCAGCCAAGAACCCAAATCTGCCCCAGCTAATTCCCTGGCAGAGCAATTAGCAGGAGGCAGGGCACACGAGGAGGGAGCGGGGGGCTGTGCCGTGCCTGTGCTGTGCTGAGCCGTGGTGAGCTGTGCTGTGCTGAACTGAGCTGTGCTGGGCTGGGCTGTGCTGTGCTATGCTGTGCCGTGCTGTGCTGAGCTGAGCTGTGCTGGGCTGCTCCCCACGCCAGGAGCTGCCTGTGAGCAGGCTGCCCATCCCTCATTAGAGCTGCCTCCCAGCCAGCAAGGAGGAAGCGATTTTTCAGCGGCAGGCAGGTGGCCAGGATGATAAATATTCCTGCTGCCTCGGGCTACCCAGCCTTCCTGGCAGGAGCCTTTTCCTCCCGGCCATTAGAGAGGGCTGGGCTCAGCTCGTGGTGCTCCTGGCTCTGTGGGGAGCCTGGGCTGGGGCTGGCTGCCCTCCCTCCCTCCCCCAGCAGTGTGTGAGATGCTGTAATAGCCCATTTATTATCATCGCTTTGGATTTATATCACCAGCACATCTCGAGGCCCCGGCACAGCTCCGGGCTGGGTTTCCCTGCTCTCCTCCCCTCGCCTGTGCAGCCTGTGCCAGGGCTGGGGGTCTTTTCCTGAGGGCTCTTTGGCTTCTGGCTGGTTTCACCCAGTGTGGGGCTGCTCTCCTTGTGGGTTTGTGCTGCTCCAGAGCAAAGCCTTGGGAGGACAGGGAGGTGTGCAGGATGCAGCACCAGGGCTTGAGGGGGGAGTTCAGCAGCTGAAATATTGGGGGTTGTATTGATCCAAGGGCTGCAGCCATCCTGGGGTGAGTGACAAATGTGTTCTGTGGCTCTGGGGGAGCGCAAAGCACCCCGGGGCAGGCAGGCAGGCAGGGCTGCACCCACCTCTGCCCCCGTGCCACACAACTCCTGAACCCCTTTTTGCACAGGGACTGCTCCCTCAGGATGGGAGGTTGTACCCTAGCCTGGAGACTGGAATTACGAAACACCCACCCAGCCAAGGCAGGGAGAGCTGGAGGGAGGAGAGGAGAGGGGAGAAGCATCCAGCTGAGAAGGATGAGGAGTTTGAGGCAGTTGGAGGAGGAGCTGCCCTGTCCCTGCCCTCCCTGCCCTGTCCCTGTCCTGTCCCTGCCGTGCCAGCTCCATTCCCAGAGCTGCTTTCTGGGGCTGTGGCTCGATGACCTCATCTCCTCAAGGTTTCAGCAGCTTCCTCCTCCTCCTCCTCCCAGGGCTGTCCTCTGGAAGAGGTGAAGGATGGAGTGTGCAGGAGGCTAAAATCCTTCTATTGATTGCAGTCTGGAGAGCAATTAATGCAGCCTTGTGCTGCTCCTGACCCCAGCCCTCACTGGGGGACATGGGGGGTGCTCAGGGGATGGGGAAGGGGCTGGGAGCAAGGCTGATGGAGCCCAGAGGTGGGCTGGTGCCAGGGTGGCCCTGTGTGCCCAGGCTGTGCTCTGCAGTGCTGGGGTGGCCCTGTGTGCCCAGGCTGTGCCCTGCGGTGCCAGGGTGGCCCTGTGTGCCCAGGCTGTGCCCTGTGTGCCCAGGCTGTGCCCTGCGGTGCCAGGCTGTGCCCTGTGTGCCCAGGCTGTGCTCTGTGGTGCCAGGTGCCAGGCTCTGCTCTGCCCGTGCTGCAGGGCCAGCCCAGCTCTGCTCTCCATGGCCCCTCCAGCCCCTGGTTTCTGTTTCTGGAGCGGCTGGAGCTCAGGAGGAGGGGGGGGTTACAAGCTGTGCCTGGGTGTCTGGGCTGTGCTGGGGACACCTGTCCTGGCGCGATGGATTCCTCCCAGCCCCACAGGCCGGGTCCCAGCTGCTGGAGCACTCCCCAGTCCATTGCAGCCCCCAGAGCATCATTTATCAGGCAGCCAGGCAGAGCAGGCCTGGCTCTGGCTGCTGCCCTTGGGGGCTCCTGGGAGCTGACAGGTCATTACTGGGATGGAAGGTGTGGCCCTGCAGCCCCTGGCACCCATTTGTTCTCATTGTCTGGGCTGCCAGAGCATGAGGGGGGGACACAGGCTGAGCATTGTCCTGCCAGGGGGGCACGGGAGGGAGGGCAGGAGCCCCTGTGAGATCAGAGCTGGGCGCTGCTGAGGGCAAGGGACCCTGGGCAGCTCCAGAAACCCTTCCAGGGCCATTCCTGAGGGATGGCAGGGGCACAGCTGGACACTGACCCTGACTGAGGGAACCAGGGCGGAACTGGGACAGGTCTAGCGAGGGTCCTGAGGGGTCTGGGTGGGAACGAAGCGCTGGCAAGGAGGGCCCCAAACCTGCGAGGAAAGGGGAGCAGCCCTGAGGCACAGGCAGAGCTGGCAGGGGCAGCAGCCACCACAGAACCCCAGGAGGGGTCGGGTTGGAGGGACCTCTGGAGCTCCTCTGGTCCAGCCCCACTTCCTGAGAGCCCCTCTGGCTTGTGGGGAGCCTTGGAGAGCTCCAGGGGCTCCGGGGCTGCCCCTCCTGAGGTGCTGTGGCTGTGCCATGGATCACAGGGTGCTGGGGCTGTGGGTGAGCAGAGCTGTCCCCTGCCCAGCCTGCGGGGTGCAGCTGCAGGACAGCCAGGGGAGCAGGAAAAGGGGAAGGGAAATGTGTGGGAATGATTGCAGAGGCTCTGCCTGCTGCCTGGGCAGGCTCTGCTGCTTCAAAGCATCTCCCTGGCACCGTAACTTCCCCTGCAGATCCTGAGCTCTTTTCCCACTTCCCTGCATGTGCTGGAGGCTCTGTGGGGAGCGTGTGGGGCCCTGTGTGGGGCTCTGCTCCTTTCCCCGCCTGTTCCCTCAGCCCTGGGCTATTCCCCAGGGAATTGGCTGCTCCCTGCCCTGTGCTCCCCTCCGTGGTTTTGTTTTATCCATTTTTCCCTTCCCAGTCTATGTGCTGTCCCACAGCTGTGGGCAGGAGCAAGGGTTATATCCATCTAATCCACGAGGGAAAAGCCCCAAGCCCACAGGACAGATAATTTTGTCATGACAGGCTCCTGGGAGAAATATTTTTCTCCTGGCAATTCCATTCTCCATGTGCTGAGCAGAGCAGCTCATACTCCTCATAAACTCTATCCCTGCCTGAGAATCCTGGATGTTCTCATCCCTGGAAATGTCCTCGTGCTCTCCTGGTCCAAACACCCCCCAGCAGCCAGTTCCAGGGCTTGATGGTGGCTTTCCCCACCCTGAAGAGACATTCTGTGGGATTTGGTTTGTTCTGTGTCCTTGCCTTTCCCCACAGCAGCTCTGAGTTCCTGAGTGTTCCTGTTCCCATTTCCACCCCCTGTGCCTCTCACTGGCTCCTTTTGGGATTTTTCTGAGTGTTCTGTCAGGCTGCAGGGCCGGGGGGCTGCCCCAGCCCCTGGGAGCCTGTCACACGCTCTGTGTGACAGTGACAGGGCTGGCAGGGACTGCACAGGGCACAGCTCAGGCTGGGCAGGGTGGAACTCGAGCCCTGGGAAGGAGCAGGAGCTGCCCAGTGATCCCTGGTTCCATTCCAGCCCTGGGAAGGGGAAGGGGAAGGAGCAGAAGCTCCCCAGTGATCCTGTTGTCATTCCTGGCACGTTCCAGGAGCGGGGCTGGCCCAGGAGCCCCGGGGCAGGCAGAGCTGTGTGCTCTGTGTGCACAAACTCCTGCAGGCTCCGTGCTGCCCTGCCCTCCCCTGCTTCCCCCGCAGCTGAGGAGCATTAAACACATGAAATGCATTAGCTGGGATTTTTCCTTCCCTCCCCCAGCCAGGGACCTCCAGGAGGAAGAGGCCTATGAATTGACCCTGCCCAGCGCTTTAATTGACAGGTCATTAAAGATGAATGTGTGGCTAGAGACAAATATTCAGATTGCAGGCTGCTTGTTGTCCGTGTGGGATTTTAATGATTTATGTTCCTTTCTCCTCCCCTCCTTCCCACAACCCAGGCACCATGGGAGGTCTGTTTCTGGATGGGGAGGAGAGCCCAGCGCTGGAGGACATCAGCAAATGGACAGTGGAGGACGTGTGCAGCTTCGTGTCCAACCTGTCTGGCTGCACTGAGTACACTCAGGTAAGTCCTGCAGGTCCTGGGAGGAGCATCCTCCTGTCCTGGGGTCCTGTTCCCTCCCAGCTGGGCTGGTCCCCCCTGGGAGCTCCATCTCAGAGCCCCGAGGGCCTTCCTGGGTTTTATCCTCAGGGATTGCTGAATTGCTGCCACCAAGCTGTGGCATGGGGCCTGTGAGCTTCCCTGGAATGCTCCACATCCAGAACCAGGAGAATGCTGGAAAATTCCCTGGAATGCTGTGGTTCCAGAACCAGGAGAATCCTGCAGAATTCCCAGGAATGCTGTAATTACAGAATCACATCTCAGGGAACTCCAGCACAACTCAAAGTTGCCCCAGCCTGGCTGGGATTCAGCTTTGTCTCTGCACTAGAGCTGGGGGACAGCCCAGGGGATGCTTTTCCCAAGTCCAGGCTTTTTGTGGAGTGTTTCAGGGAGGGTTTTGGCTCCTGCAGAGGAGGGGAAGGGAACGGGAATGGCTGCCGTGAGTTGTGCTGCGTCCAGGAGCAGCAGCTCTTTGCAATAAAAATCCCCTTGGCTCCAGAGGGAAGGCTCCAGGCCGTGGGTGCAGGGCTGCAAACAGCCCTGGGGGATAAATCCAGGCTCTGAGGGTTTCTGAGTTCGCCTTTTCCACGGTGCCAGGGCAGCACAGGTGGCTCAGGTGTGTCCCTTGTGTCCCCTCAGGTATTCCGAGAGCAGGCCATCGATGGGGAGACCCTGCCCCTCCTGACAGAAGAGCACTTACTGAACAACATGGGGCTCAAGCTGGGACCTGCCCTGAAGATCAGGTCACAGGTAGGAAAATCTCCTCTCTCAGAACAGGTGAAGCTGTCCCTGGGGCGTCCAGAAACGTGGTTTATGGAATATCATTTATTAAGCAATAATTCAGTTGCAATTCTGTTTCAAGAACGCTTTATTTGTCCTTGAAAATGTTCCATAGCCTCACCTGAAAGCTGTCACAGCTGTTTCAGGGAGAAACCACTGACAGAATTCCGTGCCCAGGGGCAGAAATCAATAGTCCAGGATGAGTGGTGGCAGGGAATAACAGGGATGCAGTGAGAGAATAACAGGGGTGCAGTGGGAATTTCTTACATGGGCTGGTTCCAGCCACAGCAGTACCATTCCTCCTCCCCTCAGTGGGACTCAAACCCAGAGCATCTCTGCTGGATCCTTTCCCTCTGAGTGCTGGGAAAATCCCTCCTGCCGGTGTTGTGCTGTGTCCCCTGGGGTTGTGTCCTGCGGGGCTGTGGCAGTGCCAGCCCTGGCACAGCTCCCCAAGCCCACGCTGCTCGTGCTGCCTTGGAACAAACAATAAGAGACTTTACTGCTTTCCCTGCAGCCCTCCCTGTTTATGAGGGGGCTCGTAAAAAGGGTCTGTGGGCAATTGTTCCCCGTGGGTCAATTCAGGAGGAAATAAAACTGTTATGTTCCTTAAAAAACAAGAGAGCACTGAACAGCTCAGAGATGGGGCTTGGGGCGGGGGGAATGCGAGATACGAGCTTGAAAAATTCCTTCAATTTCATCAATAGTGTTTAAAGCTGTATAAGCAGGCAGGGCTGGGGGTTGGATGGGGGGGAGCAGAGCCCTGATGCTGCTCCCTGAATAATGTCCCACTTGTCTGGGTCCAGCAGCAGCCCCTGGTTTTGTTTAAGCTCAAATGGGAAGCAGCTGTGGAGGTGCTGGGAGGCTGTGGGGCCTTTGGCCCGTGCTGGGAGGGAGGCAGGAGCTGCTGCAGGAGAGGTTCAGCAGTTTTATTTTCCCTCCCTGCCTTGGCCTTTTGAAGAGCAATTCCTGCAGTGCTGTGTCCTCGGCAGAGGGAGAGCAGGGCCCTGTTGAAGTGTCCATGGGTAAGAGGGCAGGAATGAGCCAGGGCCCCTCAGCTGGGCTGTCCCAGCACACCTGGAGCCGGGACAGGGGGACCCAGGGCAGACCTGGGGCTCCAGCAGTGCCCAGCAACAGGAGCAGGACTGCAGGACAAAATCCTTGAGGAGAGGAGGAAACCTTCCCTGCTCTGGTTTTCAGGTGCACTGGGAATGGGATTGCTCCATTCCAGTGATGTTCCATAGAACATCAGTCCCATCCAGTGCCAGCCCTGCCATGGCAGGGACACTTTCCACTGTCCCACGGTGCTCCAAGCCCTGTCCAGGCTGGCTTTAAACACATCCAGGGATGGGAGAACTTTTCTGTCAGCAGCCCAACCCTGGCTTTCTGCACAACCCCCGGGTGATCCCTCGCTCCCATTCCCCCCTCCTGCCCTCAGCCATCCCTCAGCTGTGTTTTTTTCCCGTTTTTCCCGCAGGTGGCCAAGCGGCTGGGCCGGGTGCTGTACATGGCCGGGTTCCCGCTGGCGCTGCCGCTGCAGCCGCCGGGGCTGCGGGCCCCGGAGCGGGAGGCGGCCCCGGGCGAGCTCCGCCCGGCCTCCACCGGCAGCGTGGCCTCGCCCTTCGGCGGCGCCGTCCCGCCCAGCCGGGGCTCCCCGAAGCAGGAGAACGGGAACCCTGCCCTGCTCAGCGACACCACCAAACCCCCGTCCTAACGGGGCCAGGGAAGCAGCTCAGTGCCCCGCACCGCAGGAACGTTCTCTTTTCGGGTTGTTTTTTTTATTTTGGATGCGTTTGCTTTTTTTTATTTGTTTGGGGAAAATAAAAGAAGAACCACGGAGATTTCTGAACTGTCAAAAAAAGAAAAAAAAAAAGATTGAAAGGGAAGGAAGGAAAATGATCCAAAGATGTTGTCGTGGGACGACGCCAAGTGAAGAGAAGGATGCTGGAGGATGGAGGCAGCATTCCTGTTCCCTTCCACACTGCTCAGTGGAGCTGGAGAGCCCTGCACAGGAAGCATGGACAGGCTGCTCTTTGCCTTCAGGAACTGCGGGCTGTGCCTCCACAGGGAGGGGAAGGGGCTCTGCTGCTCCCGCCGGTACCTCGAGCAAAAAATCCCATCCACAGCCACCCCAGCCAAGCTCTCCTCCTCCCTGCAAACTGGGCTCACTTCCTCATTCAGGTGTTCTATGCATCTCTAGCAACTTTGAAAACAATACCAAAGACAGACAAAAAGGATAAAAAGACAAAAAAAAAAAGAGAGACAAAAAAGACAAAAGGCAAGTTCCCGTCCATGTTTACTTTGTGCGGATGGTACAGAGCCACCCTGCCCTGGCACAGGGGCCTGGCAGTGCCCGGAGAGGGGACTGTGCCCGTGCCCCAGCCCCGCAGGGCTGGACTGATTTCCCCGTGGGACGTTTGGTTCCGAGAGCAGCAGGTGCTCTGGGGGAGGAGGCTCCCGGCCTGGCTGCCCCAGGCTCCTCCTGCAGCTCGGGGGGTTTGTTTGCAGCCTTGCTCCAGAGCTGGATGAGCGCACATCTGGCTGCTTGCTCCAGAGCTGGATGAGCGCACATCTGGCTGCTTGCTCCAGAGCTGGATGAGCGCACATCTGGCTGCTTGCTC
>JAWWMN010000073.1:6870965-6891745 GCA_035047745.1 Catamblyrhynchus diadema | reverse complement strand
AGGGCAGGGCAGGGCAGAGCAGGGCAGGGCAGAGCAGGGCAGGGCAGAGAGGGCAGGGCAGGGCAGGGCAGGGCAGGGCAGGGCAGAGCAGGGCAGGGCAGGGCAGGGCAGAGCAGGGCAGGGCAGAGCAGAGAGGGCAGGGCAGGCAGGGCAGGGCAGGGCAGGGCAGGGCAGGGCAGGCAGCACCTCCTGCCTATCCTGGCTCCTGCAGCTCCTGCCTCAGTGCCAGCTTTTCCCCACCAAGCTCCACCCCTGCTCTGTGCTGCCAGCCAGGGCTCTGGGGGAGGGAAGGGGCTCTTCCCCCCCAGCCCCTGCAGGCAGAGACCCCCACGGGTCAGCCCTGGGGCAGCAGCAGCAGCAGCTTTGAAGTGTCTCCCATCCCCACTGGCTCTCCTTTCATCTGCCAGTGCTTCCTGCCTTGCAGGCAGGGAATTTGGGAAGCTGAGGCTGGGAAGTTCAGCCCAGCTTCCCCCAGAGCAGGAGGAGGAAGAGGAGGAGGAGGGACACAGCCCCTGCCAGCTGGAGCAGCCCAGCAGGGAGGGAGGGAGGCTGGGCACACATGGGTGGAAGCAGGGCAGGGCTGGCAGCTCTGCAGGAGAAAATCCTCTCCCCACGCAGCTTTTGGGAAGCCAAGGGCAGCCGCAGCCCGCCAGACGCCTCGAGGCTGTGGGCAGAGCAGCCAGGCAGGAATGCAGCAATGCAGGAATGCAGCAATGCCCTGCACAGCTCAGGAGGCTGCAGGCAGCAATGCAGCAATGCTCTGCACAGCTCCTGCTGCAGCCAAACCCAGCTCCCAGAGCTGCTGGCTGCAGCACAGGGCTGCCAACAGGGGGGACAGGGACAGCCACAGGCTCAGGAGCTGCTCTGGCTGCTCACACAGGGGCTGCCAGCTCCCAGCAGCCAAGGCAGCCCCTGTGCCAGCCCGGGGCACGCAGCCAAGAGCCTGGCAGATGCCAGCCCCTGCTGGATGCCAGCCCTCAGCAGGGATACAGAGTTCTGCTTCCCAAACAGCCTGTGGGGCACAGCCCCAGCCCCCAGGGACACCCCAAACAGCCTGTGGGGCACAGCCCCAGCCCCCAGGGACACCCCAAACAGCCTGTGGGGCACAGCCAGTGCTCCCCCAGCCCCCAGGGACACCCCAAGGCGTGCAGGGGCTGGTGGCACACACCAGGACAAGCAGAGGTTCGTGTCCCCACAGAGGATGTGACAGCAGCCAGTCCTGAGTTAAAAGCAGAGGGAATGAGGGAACACATTCCAACAGTGGCACACTGAGCTGGGCTGTCTGCAGCTCCAGGTGATGGAGCCTGAGAAGGGAGGAAAGACTGGGGAAGGGAAGATTGGCAAGACTGGGAACGCCAGACTGGCAGGGAAGATTGCCATCTTGTGGAGAGCACCTCGGGGAGGCTGAGGACAAGGAAAAGCTGGGGCTCAGAGCACAGGTTCTGCTCCAAGACCTCACAGCAGCAGCTCTGAATCCCCAAGAACTCAGCTGAGTTCACCATCCCAGCCCCACCTCAGAGCAGCTGTGCAGCCTCTGCTGCACTTTGGCTCCCAACAGATGGCAAACTCCAGAGCACCTTCCCCTGCCTCCAGCCTAATTAGATGGGATGCCTCTGTTCCTCCCCAAAACACAAATAAAAATTAAAATTAAGGGAGGTAAATGGCTCTCCCCTCATTCTGAGGGCCATCCTGAGGTCACTGTTAGTTTAAATCACTTTATCCCACCCTGTGCACATTCATGGCACCCCCAGAAGTGCCTGCCCCCTTACCTGGATGACAGTGGGCAGAACCAGCTCTGGGAAGCCAATGCTGTGGGCTTGGCCATGCAGATATTCCAGCAACAGGTCATAGAGCTGGTCAATGAGCCCATCCTGAGCAGGAGAAACACAAATCAAGGGACTGGGTACGACCTGGACCCCACAGATTTCCTACAGCACCCAAACCCAGAGTGGGAAAGGTGTGTCCAGCCTTTGGGGACATGGAGCACATTCCTTGTCACAGGGAGCCCAGGTCCCACTCACCCTGAAGGCCTTTTCCTGCAGGTTGGCATTGGAGAGCTTCAGGATCACAGCAAAGTTGATGGGCTTGGAACTCATCCGCCCTGGCTTCTTGTTGAAATCCACTTGTTGGAAAATCTGGAAGAGAAAAAAAAAAAAAAAAAGAGTTCAAAGGTGATCACAGCACAAATCAACCAGCACACAACACAGCCAAGGGCAGGCAGGTGGTGGCAGAGCCAAGAAAACAAGCCAGGAGCCCCAATTCCTGATCACTGCCCCACAGCTTTCCCAAACATCCCCCAGGCAGGGACAGGGAGGGAGCAAACAAAACCCCACCTGAGGCTGTGGAGCTCTGGGTGTGCAAGGTGCTGTGGTGTGAAGAGGAAACCAACACAAGCAAGGGCACAACAAGCTGAGGTTTGTTCCTCAGCCCCAGCTTTCTCATGGTCACAGGTTGCACCCCAGAGCTGGAGTGGGGTTTGGAGCTGTCCCTGAAGGTGAGGAGAGTTCCGAAGCAAGACTAAATGATGCTCACACCAAATTCACTATTGTCACTGAAATCACTGTCCCAGGACACCTGCTCCAACTGCTGGGTCTGAGGCGGGTCCCATGTGGCCATCAAGGGAGGCTTCACTCTCATTTAAACATAAAGAAGCCACCAATTGATGACATCTGCACATCTGATGGCACCCAGAGAGGGGTGAGGAGCACCTCCTGCTCACCCACACTCTGCAGCAGCCCCAGCTCCTCTCTCCAGTGCCCAAACACTCTGGGATTGCCCTCCAGAGCAAGAAATCATTTCTCTTCCCCGTGTGCAGCAGCAGCACATCCATCAGCAGCCCCCGTGGTGGGGATGCAGCACGGGGGAGGCTGAGAGGAGGGAGAGGCTGCTCAGGTCACAGCAGTGCCCCCAGGCCACAGGAGCAGGAGGCTGGTATTGATTCCTGACATTTTATTTGTCAATCCAGGTTCTTTGGAAGGGAGGGACAAGAGTGCAAACAAAGAGCCCCTGCCTGGGGGATCGATGCCACAAACCTCGTTATGCACAGTTATTTCTGTGGCCCAAACAGAGCTATTGATCCCCCAGGTCAGACTCTGGGGCTCCCTGGCACCCTCCCAGGCCTCCAGGCAGGCAGGGAAGGGCAGCCAGGGGCTCTGGCAGGGGCCCAGGAGGTGGCAGGGCAGGGAGGAAGTGCGGCTCCCACGCTGAGGGCTGGCAGCCAGGCTGGGCACGGCCTCACTGATGTCCAGGAACCCTTGGGGCAGGCTGGGAGGGGATAATGAGGGACCAGGGGGCCACAAAACCTCACCAGGAAAACCACTGGCAGACAGAGGGGAGGACAGGCAGGAAGGAGAGGGATTTAGGGATTTCTGGCACTCCCAAGCTCCCAGTTGCCACATGGGGAGTGGGCAGGGAGCTGGGATGCAGCAATTCCCTTTTCTCAGCTCCCAGGCCTCCTTCAGGAAGATATGTGTAAGTTTTTTTCATTCTTGAAGTGTTTTTTTTCTTCCATTTCCTGCTGTCTGCAGTCAGAAACCACTCTGCCTTCACCAAGAGATGACCACAGCAGCAGGATGGGGCTGGGGAATTCCTGCAGCTCTGAATTCCCCCTCTGCCTGCTCCAGCTCAGCCTGGCAGGGCATTCTGCACCCAGCTGCTCCAGGCACAGCTCCCACACAACAAAAGCTGAATTCCAGTTTCTGTTTTCTATTTTCTCAGCAAGGCTGGTGCTGCCTGCCAGGGATCTGAGGGAGGGAGCACAGTGGGACCCCGGGAGCTGCTGGTGAGGGTGTGGAGCAGGACCAACCCACCTCCAGGATGAAGGGCAGCACGGGGATGAAGGTCCTGGTGCTCTGGGACAGCAGGGTGAGGGCACGGATGCAGTGCATGCGCAGGGGGTAGAACCGAGACGTTGGCACCAGCCTGGGCAGGAAAAACAGATAAATAAAAAGAAATAAAAATAAAAAATCTTAAATAAAAACTAAAATAATTAAAATATTAAATAAGAATAAATTTAACATATTAAATAAATAAAAATAAATAAAATATTAAATAAAAAGAAATAAAAATATTAAATAAAAATAAATATATTAAATTAAAAAATGAATATATCAAAAATAAAAATAACAATATTAAATGAAAAGAAATAAAAATATTACATAAAAGAAATAAAAATAAATATATTAAACAAAAAATATAAATAATAAAAATATTAAATAAAAATAAAGATTAATATATTGAATAAAACTATATGAAATATTAAATAAAAATATTAAATAAAAAGAAATAATACTAAATATATTAAATAAAAATAAATTAACATTAAAATATTAAAAATATTAAATAAAAACACAGTGCCTGCCCCATGGAGCCACAGCCCCCCAGAGCTGCCACTCTGCCTCCTTCACAGCCCAGCCTGGCTCAGAGGGGATCCAGGTGGGATCTGACTCTTGTCTTCCCAACGCTGCAATCACAGAATCATGGCATGGTTTGGGTTGGAAGGGACTTAAAGCTCATCCAGTGCCATGGGCAGGGACACCCTGCACTGTCCCAGGCTGCTCCAAGCCCTGTCCAGCCTGGCCTTGGACACTTCCAGGGGTGGGACAGCCACAGCTGCTCTGGGACATCCATTCCAGGGCCTCCCCAGCCTTAGGAGGAGGAATTTTTTCCTGCTCTCTCATCTGAAGCCCTCTCTCTCAGTTTGGAGCCATTCCCTGTGTCCTGTCCCTCCACCCTTTGGAAATCCTCTCTCCGTCTTCCTTGTAGCTCCTTCAGCTCCTGGAAGGGCACAGTGAGGTCACCCCAAACCCACCTGGGGGGTTCCCAAACCTCCAAAGCCTCGCTGGGCAGCTCCTGCCAAGCTGCTCAAACCCTGCTGGGCCTCACCCCACTCCCTGTCCCCAGCCCCAGCCCCTGACTGATCTGCTGGACAGGGAGGAAGGTGCCTGGATCCATCCCAGAGCAGGGGGGTGCCAGGGGGATGTTTGCATCCTCTTATCTGATCGTTTAAATCTGCTTATCTCCATCACCGTGGGGAGCTCCTCCAGAGCTGGGTTTAAAGCTGAGAATCTGGTTAGCAGAGCTAACAGGATTTGGGAGATCACCAGAGATCCCCAAATTCCCTCAATGCTAATGTTAACAGGCACCTCAGAGCACAAACATTTCATCCATCTGAGCTGATGTGAGGAGGGAATTCTCAGCAGACATCCTGAAAATAACAGCTGTGGCCCACTTCTTCCAGTCCCAACAAACAGGCACCAAAAATGCAGCTTCTAAATGCATTTACAGAGCTGCAGATGAGGATTTTCTGAAGCCAGGCAGACCATTTTCCTTGCAGTTACAAGGATAATCTGCCCAGGTTATTCAGCCTGAGACTTTTCTTGTATAAAGAAGAAAGAATAACCCACACCACAACTCTGTCACCCCTAAACAGCTGCTCACACACATCTTGGGCTGGAAAATTTCAATTAAAAGCAGCTTTGAGACCATTCATGGTTAAATCCAAATGACAGAACTGTAAAATAACACACCAAAGCAGAGCAAAAAGAACAAGGAACTCCACTCACTTGATGCAGCCAATGATGACCTGTGTCAAGGGGTAGATGAGGGGCTCCATGACCTCACTGGGGTGGATGGTGCTGAGAACTCGACACCAGAAGTACAGGCAGTGGATGTACTGCCAGTTATAGACTGACTGGAAGTTCTCCTGCAGGAAAGGGGGAAAAATAAAGGCAGAAATGTGAATATGTGGTGTTTGATAGGCGCTCACTCTGCTCCCTGCCCAGGCTCATTTTATCCAGGACACTGCAATGCCCAGGGAGGAATAACAACACTGGAGCTGCCATTCCCGGGGCAGCAAGTTCACTGGTACCAGTGCCTGGAGGAAATAAAGTGACTAAAACCAGGCTGCTGTGCTCAAGTGGGGCTGCTTTGAGAAGGAAAAGTTCCCAGCCTCACAGCAGGGACTGGGATGTGGCCAGGGACAGGGAATCCTGAGCTGAGAGCTGGAGCAAGGATCAGCCCAGCACTTTTGGGGAACCCTGAGCTGAGCGCTGGAGCAAAGGATCAGCCCAGCACTTTTGGGGAAGGCAGCACCCAGGACAGCTTCATTTTTTATAACTGCAGGGTGGAAGTGCCAGGCAGCAGAGCAGAGAGCCAACCTGCAGCTTGGTTAGCAGCAGAACCACTGCAGCAGGCCAGCAGTGACACAGTGACAGCAGTGACACAGTGACAGCAGTGACAGTGACCCAGCCTGGCTCAGCAGCACAGCCAGGAGTGGCCCAAGGCCAGGACATTGTTTTCAAGACTCTGGGCAGGTGCTGCAGGAGCTCTTAGTGCCACAGTATATAATAATAAAATAATAAAAATACAAAAGCCCAGCTGGAGCAGGAGTCCAGAGACAAGTCCTGAGACAGGCACAGAATGTTTAACTGCAGCCACTGGGCCAAACCTTGCAGCAGGGCCCTGAGCCAAGGCACAGCTGGACGTGGCAGGGCTGTGCCAGCTCTCCCCAGGTCACTGAGATGCACCAGAAAGATTTTCTCAGCTTCTCCTGCACAGAGCAGACGAGCAATCTGCTCTGGTAATCACCTTCCAGCACCATCCCCTGCCCATTCAGACAGGCTTAGTGCTTGCATTTGGACATTTTGGTGGTGCCATGCCCATCTGAAGGGCCACGAGCCCCCCCAGCTGTGCAATCAAATGGATTTACTCCTTGTCTGGGCCACAACTGAGGGTGTAAGGAGCCAGCACAATCCAATTAGGGGATCTGCAGCCCAGACTTCATTTATCTCTGCTTATTTATCCCCATGTCTGACAGGCCAGGAGATTTAGCTGGGCACCAACCCTGCCCTGTTTGGGGGCAGCTCAACAATTAATCTGTGGGGTCTGTTTTGCTAAACAGGACAAAATCCAAGATTAGCAATCTGACTCAGATTTCCCAGGTCACACTGGAGGTGGCTGAAACCAGGGCTGTTCCCTAAGCTCTGAGCTGCTTTGTAAAGTCCATTAAACTGGGGAGCTGCAACACCCCAGGGTGGCCTAGGCCTAGGCAGTAAAACCAGCCTAGGGCTAAGGCTGCTTCCAAGGAAAAAGCTGTGGAGGCAGCCATGTTGTGGCACTTTTGCACTCCCCTTGGGATGCCCTTTGCAGCTGCAGTGTGCCTGGAGCTCTGGGCTTTGTGGTTTCTGAGATGCTAACCCTAGGTGTAACCCTAGGCAGGTAAATCAGCCTGGGGTTAGGGATGGTTCCAAGGAAAGAGCCACAGTGGCAGCCATGTTGTGGCAGTTTTGGGCTCCCCTTGGGATGCCCTTTGCAGCTGCAGTGTGCCTGGAGCTCTGGGCTTTGTGGTTTTCAGAACTCTAACCATAGGTGCTTTACCTGCTTGTTTCACACCAGAGGCTGGTATACATTGGGATATATTCTGCTTAACACGTGCCATTTCTTCCTCCACACTAACAGTGCCTCCCTCAGGCTCCTGTCCTGCCTGTGGTGTATTGTGCCAAGGCCATGTAATAAATCCCCTCTTTATGCCTGGAACTGTGCCCAGCCCCGTTGCAGGGAGCCCCAGGAGGATGAGGAGGGTGCCCACCTTCTTCCTGAGGGTCATGGCGCTGCGCAGGTGGATGGCCAGCTGGCGGATGTAGATGAAGCTGTGCTGGTAGGAGGTGGGGCTGTCCAGGGCCAGCATCTCCGTCAGTGTTCTCTGCATGAAGTTGATCATGGGCAGCACGTTGGGAGAGGTGAACCTGGAGTTCTTCACAAAGGCAATGTACATTTGCTGCGAGGGGAAGAGGATGAGAAAGGAGCGTGTAAAATAAGAGTAAAAAGCATTCTGGGACTCCTCTGCCCCTCCCAGTGTGACCAAACTGTCACTGTGAGCTCAGGTTAGAGATTAATGAGGCACACTCTTCTTCAAGCAGTAAAAGAAGTGAACTAATTATAAATTAAGAAGTAAATTAATTATAAATATTTAATGTATTAATATGAATAATATAGATATTATTTAATATAAATAATAAACATAAAGCAGTGAATTAATCATAGCCTGAAATTACAGACTTTTCTATAAGTATTGTTCCTAATTCTAATTGGTTGGTAACTAGTTGTTACCTTGTCTGATTGCTTACTTCACTAGAGGTGGTTGCAGGCTTGTGTCTCTTTCTATATATTGTTTGCATTTTTCTTTTAATGATTCAGGATAGTTTTTACAGGTGCTGTTAACAGTTACTGCCTTGGAATTTTTTCTCAGGAGAATAAGCAGATTTTCACTGTTACAGGATTTTATTCTTATTGGAACTCGTCAGGTTAGCTTAGCTAGGTAAGTTCCCATCAAAATACTCATACTCTCTTAGCAAGGCCTAAACTATGTTTTACAAGGTCTTTCTTCTGTAAGGTTTTGCTTATATTTAACACCAAACCAGGGCTGAAGTGTTGCTCTGATGACAGAAAGGAACAACCCAGCCTGCCCCTTCTCCAGGGGAGACAGGAGGGTGTTTGGCTTGGGCATGTGCCCAGCACTGCTTGGCAGCAAGGGCACAAGGCTGCAGGAGGGGCTGAACACGTGGGGATGGCTGGGCACAGCTCTCCTGCTCAGGTGCCACTGTGGGAGGCAGGAAAATACACCTGGGCACTCAGCTGAAAGGTCAGAGCAGCTCAGGAGGATGGCAGCACCCAGGAATCTGGGGGATGAAGATTCATCTCTGTGCCCCCAGCAGCAAGGGCAGCAGTGGGAAGCAGGAATCACCCTGAGCTCACAGAATTTCTGCCCTGTTTGGTCTTCTGGAGGCTGCCAGCATCACCTCCTGCACCTGCTCAGCTGCAGCTCAAGGCTCTGAGGTATTTGCACACAACCTGAGGAAGAAAAGGTGCAGATCTCAGCAAAGCCAGGCTTACCTTGAGCAGGGGGCTGAGGTAAACCTCCTTCTTGTACCTGCAGATCTTGTTCAGCACCAGGAAGGCCAGGACCCTGACTGTCTCCTCCCCTGTGCTCCACAGAGTGATGGTTTGCTGGGACAAAACACAGAGACAGGTGAGTGAAGGCACAAAGAGCTCCTGGCTGGCCACACACAGGCCTGAACCTCCCTCCTTCCCAGCAGAGGTGACACAGAGGTGACACAATGTGCTGTCAGTCAGTCACTGGCAGCCCTTCTATCCTCACACTCTCACTGGGACACCACACAACAGCCCAGGCTGATGTTTCTGTGATCAATAAAGGAACCAGTCTAAAACCAGCACCTCTAAAAAATATCCAACTTTTATTTGTGTGGTTAAATACACATTTGAACTCTCCTGAGTGACTCCATCTCCCCCAGGAGCACCTGGTGCCCCCCAAAGCCAGTCAGCTCAGCTGCACCAGTGAAGAGCCCAGCACAGAGAAGGGGCTCAGTGCAGGGCTGGAAAAGCCCTCTCAGAAATGCCTGCAGCAGCTGTGAGGCGTGCCAGCCTCCAGCCCTGCATGACTCCAGCCATCTCCACCACCAAAGGCTTCCCTGGCTCCTTGCAGAGCTGCAGTTTGCAGTCAGATGCCACCCTGCTGCCCTGGGTGTCTCCCCACACCTCCCATGTTGTTGCTCACGCTCAGCAGTTGAGACTGAGCTGCCACAGAAATATTCCACCCCCAGCTCCCCGAGTGGAGAGGCAGCACAGACATTCCCAGGGCCTGGCAGCAATTCCTCCATCTGGGAGGAGGAAGCAGCTTCCCAAAACACCTCCCTGGGGAGCAGCAGCTACAAACAGAGCCACCCCCACACTCACCTCAGCCTGGCATCACCTCGTGGCACCTGGAGAGAGGCAGGAATCCTCTCCAGGAGCAGCAGCAAAGCAAGGCAACACTACAAGGGACTGCCTGCCAGGGGATGCAGCCCAAACACCACAAATGCTCAGCTGAAAGGGGGGGAAAAGCACCTCAGATGCCAATGGCACATCCCAGCTGTCCCCTTACCTTGAGCAGGGCCCGGCACTGCTTGGGGAAGGACAGGTAGTATGGGACTGTGGAGTTCACGTGCTGCAGGACTGCTGCACCCACTGAGGCCTCTGTCAGGCAGGACAGCAGCTGTGGAGGAGAGAAAAACACCCCAGTTGGCAGGCAGGGCTGTCACCCTCCCTGTGCCAGCTGCATTTCACTGGTTCCCAACACTGCTCAGCCAGGAAGGAGCTCACACAAACCAAACAGCTGGATCAGGGCAGGAGCAGAGGGTAAAGAGCTGCCCTGCAGGTCCCTCAGCCTGGGAATGGGAGTGCAAGGTGCTGTCCCTGCATGGCTCATGGCCCCTGAGCTCATCACACAGCACCTCCCCTGTGGACACTGCGAAATCCCAGCTTATCTGCAGTGCAGGACACCAAAATGGCCCAACTCCCCCTCAGTCTGCACAAGGAAACATCACCTGAGCTGCCTGACAGCACGCTGGATTTCTCCAGGATTTCTGGGTGGGAAGCTGGAATTCTTTGGGTATTTGGGTCAAGTCTCCCTCAAGGAAAGGCTTTGACAAAATGTGAAGAACCAAATCTGTGCGTGTGCAGCTTGTCCAGCTCAGCTCACTGCAGACAAACCCAGACTCCAGTCTGAAGTCAAGGTGAGCTCCAGGTGACTCTGAGAGGCTCTGCCTGATGCAGTCCCAGCTGCTGGAAGCAGCACAGGCCTTTTGTCCACATTTCATTTGCCTCCTCACCCTCTCCTTGCTCTGCAAGGATTCTGGACTGAGCAGACTTGGCCAAGGACCCAAAAGGAGAAGATTTTGTTCAGAAACGGTGCCAGAAAACCCACAGTGGTGAAAGCTGGGGATGAGGGCTCTCAGGAGGCAGCCCAGGAGCAGGGATTGCTCCCAGGGACTGCATTCCCAGGGACTGCATTCCCAGGGATTGCATTCCCACTGCTCCCAGGGACTGCATTCCCACTGCTCCCAGGGATTGCATTCCCACTGCTCCCAGGAACTGCATTCCCAGGGATTGCATTCCCATTGCTCCCAGGGATTGCATTCCCACTGCTCCCAGGGACTGCATTCCCAGGGATTGCATTCCCATTGCTCCCAGGGACTGCACTGCATTCCCAGCTTTTCCTTGTCTGCAATGCTCTGCTGCTGGAGAGAGGCACCACAGCTTGAGGGGAAAAAAAAAAGAAAAGAAAAAAGCTCTCCTGATTCAATTGCTCTTTCTGCTAAGTCATTGTGCCAGCTCCCAGCTGAGGCACAGCAGCTCCTGGGCTGTCACTCCTGGCATCCCTTCCCTCAGCTGCTGAAGAATCAGTGTTGGTTTGGTTTTAATATTCCAATTTGGGGACACTAACAAAGTAATCTCAAAAAAAAAAAAAAAAGTGGGAGGAGGAGTTTCCTTCAGGAATAATTCATAAATCATCTCTGAAACACCAGAAATTTTGCATGGGTGGGATGGAACATTATCATAATCAGAGATGCCTCATTTGAGGTCACCAAGAGAACATCTCAGTGTTTGCCTCAAGTGCAGAGATCACAGCACCAAAAACTGAATTAATGATGCAGAATGCAGGAACACAGACTGCAAACTCCTTTAAAGCCTATTAAATATTAATCTGCCAGACAAATTAAAACAGAGAGAGCTGCCAGAATGTTAATTCAACCCTTCTTTACTGCCTTACCTATTCTGACCCAAGCATCCTCTGAAGCTCCAAATTGTTAATTGGACCAAATAATTCCAAAACAATCCAGGGAAACAATGAACACAAATCTCAGAGGGGCAAACCCCACCTGCCTCACCCCAAAATAGCCCAGCAAGGCACAGTGACCCCACCAACAGAAAATGATGATGTTTCTTACTTGTATGGTACAGCCAAGATAAACTTTGATGTCCAGTCGTAGCTTTCCCCAGAGGGGGCTGGTGGAAGGGAGAACCATTCTGGAAAGGAGCAAGAGTTGGGTTTAACTTTAAAAAAAAAACTAAATAAATCAGATTTCAGCAGCAAAACGAGCAGTGAGATCAATTCCTTGCTTCCTTCTTCCTTAGGGGGAAGAAAAGGAGAGTCTGTGAGCACCACCAGGCACTCAGTGTTTGGGAAGAGCTGGCACCCCTCTCCCAGGTCCAAAGGCAGCTCTGGAAATCCCCAGCAGCTTTCCTGAACATCCCAAACCCCCCAGACTTACTTGAGCTTGTTCTTGGGGGCTTTGGGGAGCAGCAGCTTGTGCAGGTGGTGGAACAGGTCCCGGATACAGAAGGACACCAGGGCATTGAACACTGGGTGAAACAAGCCAGGAAAGCATTTTTAAGTGATTTTCCACGAATTCCTGGTTTTCCTCATGGGAAAAGGGGTCCCTGAGGAACTGAAACCAGTGATTTCCATGGCAGAACTCCTGCATTTCCTTGTAGAAACCCCCAGTCTGCCTCATATTCCATTTTTTTCAAAGATCAGAAGGCACAGGGGCCATTTCCCCGAGGAAACAGCACCAAACCCCACCCTTGAAAGACAAGCTCCCAGAGCAGCAGAGCAGCACAAGCTCCTCGATGCAGTTAAAGGGTGAATTAACTCCTGCCAGGGCTCATCCCCCCCTCTCCCACAGCTCAAACCCTCTCCAGGTGATTCCCCTTCCCTCACCTGCAGTGTCAGTCACCTGGAACTTGCTGGGGTCACCACCACTGTCCCCTTTGGTGGTGGCCACAGCTGCCTTGTAGGCTTGGGTGATCTCATGGAGGAGTTTTGGGGTGAGATTCCTCTGGGGAAAGAAGAAAAGGGGTTGTTGAGGGAAGTAAGGGATCTCCTGGAGCTCCTGACTGGGACAGGGGGACTGGAATTCACTGGGAATTTGATGGCAGAAAGAGCTCCATCCTCAGGCATCAGGGCAGGGTTAACAAACTCAGTGACCTCCCCTGAAATTGGCTTTTAATTGCTGAGGCTGGTGAACTAATTAATCAACAGCAAGCAGCTTCCAGTTTGAGCTTCAAACCCCTCAGCTATTCCATCACTGCTAAATATGGGACTAAGAAAGCTCCTGGAGCTGCCAGAGGGTAAAAAACCCAAATTTGATCATTCTGGTCTCTTCTGAGCCACATTTCTGCAGCTGCTCCCTCATATGGGATGGCAGTACTTGAATTTTAAAGCCCAAAGTCAAGCTGAAGGCACAAGAGCTTTGGGGGCTTGGGACATAAATTTTGTACCACATGAACAAATAAACAAATAAATAAATAAATAAATTTTGTACCGAATGAACAAATAAATAAATTTTATGCAAGATAAATAAATAAATAAATAAATTTTGCGCCAGATGAACCAATAAATAAACAAATTTTGTGACAGATGAATAAATAAATAAATAAATAAATAAAATTTGTGCCAGATGAACCAATAAACAAATAAATAAATAATTTTTGTACTGGATGAACAAATAAATAAATTTCGTGCCAGATGAATAAATAAATAAATAAATAAATAAATAAATAAATAAATAAATTTTGTGTCAGATGAACAAATAAATAATTTTTGTGCCAGATGAACCAATAAATAAATATTTTTTGTATTGAATGAACAAATAAATAAATAAATTTTGCACCAGATGAACAAATAAATAAATAAATTTTGTGCCTGATGAACAAACAAACAAACAAATAAATAAATAATTTTTGTACTGGATGAACAAATAAATAAATAAATTTCGTGCAAGATGAACAAATAAATAAATAAATAAATAAATAAATTTTGTACCAGATGAACAAATAAATAAATAATTTTTGTGCCAGATGAACATACAAATAAATAAACTTTGTGCCGCATGAACAAATCCCAAGCTGGCCCTTTGACAGGCAGGGAGGAGAACCCTCCAGTGCTGTGTGCCCCACCTCCCTGCTCACCTGGACAGCTTTCTTCCACTCCTCCACCATCTTCAAGCTCACAAGGATGAGGGAAACTTTCTTCCTTTTGACTTTTTCTTGCTCTTCGTCTTCATCATCTTCATCCTCATCACTGGCTTCCTAGAGAGACCAGCAGGAGGGACTGAGGAGAGGTTTCTACAACCCCTGGCTGGCCCCAGCTCTTTTACTGAGCACTGGTGAGGAGGGAGGCAGGCAGGGCTGGTTTGTGAGTCCTGCTCCCAGCACTCTGTGCAAAGCAGGAATGGTTCAGATGGGAATAAACACCTGATGGAGTGACAACCCAGGATATTGGGAATAAATCCTCCCTGTGAGGCTGGCACAGGGCAGCTGGGGCTGCTCCACCCCTGGAGGTGCCCAAGGCCAGGCTGGACACGGCTTGGAGCAGCCTGGGGTTGGAGCTGGATGATTTTCAAGTCCCTTTCCAACCCAAATCACTCGGGGCTGGCACTAGAACACAAACACTGCCCATGGAACTGAGGTGTCTGATGTCAGCAGGTACCTCCAGGGTGTCAGGGGGTCTGTGCAGAGCCTCCTCCTCCTCTGAGCTGTCTGAGGCATCAAAATCCAGCAGCTTGTGATCGTTCTCCTGCAGGAACTTGTAAAACTCAGGGTCTCTGTCCTTCAGCCTGGAGAGCTGATCTTTGTGCTCTGATGCCTTTCCCTTCTTCCTGCTGGGACAGAATGAATTGTTCATCAATTGTTCACTGCTCAGAGCTCTGCTGAGGCTGTGACAAAAACATTTCGTTAAGGATTTTGACAGCAAGATACCAGACTGCACTGGGATCGATGGAAACACATGGAAAAACCATCAGAAATCTGTTTCTCAATTCCTCAGAACAGCTGCAGAGATGGGCACCACATAATTTCCCTGGGCAGCCCCCGCCAAGGCCTGACCACCCTTTCCATGGAGAAATTCCTCCTGATGCCCACCCTGAGCCCGCCCTGGTGACACTGAGGCCGTTCCCTGGAAGCAGAGCCCCACCTGGGGCTGTCCCCTCCTGTCAGGGACTTGTGGAAAGCAAAAAAATCTCCTTTTCTCCAGGCTGAGCTCCTCTCACCTGCCCGGCCGTGCCTGCAGCCCCTGGGCCACCTTCCCGCTCGGCCGTCTCTGCCTCGCAGCCCCGTTAAGGGCCCGGCCGCCTTCCTCCTCCTCCTCCTCCTCCTCCCAGCCGCCGTCATGCTCCGAGTCCGAGCCAGCAGCGAGGAACTCGTCCAGGCTCAGCTCCTCCAGTTTTCTGCGGGAGGAAAGGAGTGTGAGGGGAAAAGGAGAGTGTGAGGGGGAGAAAGGAACGTGTGAGGGGGGAAAGGAGTGTGAGGGGGGAGTGTGTGAGGGGAGAAAAAAGCGTGTGAGGGAAAAGGAGTGTGTGTGAAGGGGAAAGGAGTGTGTGAGGGGGAGTGTGTGAGGGAAAAAGGAACATTTGAGGGGAAGAAAGGAGCGTGTGAGGGAAAGGCTCATCCCGGCCTGTCCGGGATCCTCCGGGACGCTCCTGTCCCCCCTCCGGTGCGGCGCTCACCTCCTCCCGGGGACCGCCATGTTGCCTCCGCCACGCGGCCGCCGCTTCCGGTCCCGGCGTGTAGCGCGGCCGGGGCGGGGCGATAAGACCACGCCCATAAATATGTAAATAAAGCTTATTTACACGCTTAGCCACGCCCCACAACACCCCTGGCCCGCCCCGCTGCGTTGGCCCCGCCCCGCCCGCCGGTCCCTCTGTCCCGGGCATTCCCGGGCAGGATCGGGGCCAGCGAGGGAAGGGAAGGGGTGGGATTGTCTCCCTTCTCCGCACTGCAGAGCCCGTGCCCCGAGTGCCCTGACCAGTTCTGGGCCTCTCAGATCGGGAGGCACATTGAGGGTGCCGTAGTGTGTCCACTGGAATGGTATTGGGATGCTGTGTGTCCACTGGAAGGGGATTGGGGTGCTGTGTGTCCACTGGAAGGGGATTGGCTGCTGTGTGTCCCCTGGAAGGGCATTGAGGGGCTGCAGTGTGTCCGACAAAGGGGAATGGAGCTGGGGAAGGGTCTGCACCACACATCCTATGAGCAGCGGCTGAAAGAGTTGAGCCTGGAGAAAAGGAGGCTCAGATGGGACCTTCTCACCCTCCACACCAACCTGACAGGAGGCTGTAGCCACGTACTGGTCACTCTCTTCTTCCACGTAACAAGTCACAGGACACAAGAACGGAGTTTTAAGCTGCACCAGGGCTGGTTTGAGGTCAGACACCAGGAGGAATGTCTCCGTGGAAAGGGCTGACCAGGCCTTGGCAGGGTCCGCACAGCGAGGCGTTGGAGTCCCCATCCTTGGAGGTGTCCCAGGAGCTCCTGGAGGGGGCACTCAGTACTTTGGGCGGTGACAAGATGCTGATGGGCCCATGACCCAAAACTCTTTCCCTGCATAAATTATTTCGGGACACCCCTTCAGGCCACGCCCACCAGCACGAACCCCGCCCCCTCGCAACCCCGCCCCCTCGCCCTTTGTGCGGCTCTCGGCAGCGGGGGCGTGGCCTCGCCTCACGGCCCCGCCTCATTCTCCCATTTGGCCCCGCCCCCGACTGCTGGCCCCGCCCCCGGTGCCGGTGCCGGTACCGGGCCCGCAGCGGGGCCGGTGCCGCTCGGTTCGGAGCGCTGGGCCCGCACACGGACACACGGACACACGTGCGGGGCCGGGCCGCCGCGGGGTTATTCCGGGTGACGGAGGAAGCCGCAGCCGCGGAGCCGCGGCCGCACCTGCCCGCCCCCGGCCCGCCCCGAATCCCCGGCGCGGGGCCGCTGCGGGAGTAGCGGGACCCGCAGCATCCCCCGGCTTGGGCCGTGGCCGCCCCGGAGCCGTGAGTACCGCCGGGGCACGGCCCTGCCGCCCGCACCTCCTCTTCTCTTCCTCTCCGTCTGCCTCTTCTTCCTCCTCGCTCTCTCTCCCGCTGTCCCTCTTCCCGCAGGGCCGGGCCGCTCGGACCCGCGGGGAGCGGAGGGGTAACGGGATGGGGGCACACCGGAGGGGTCACCGGAGATGATGGGGCACACCGGAGGGGTAACGGGATGGGGCACACCAGAGGGGTCACCGGAGATGGGGGAACACCGGGGATGGGGGCACACCGGAGCGGTAACGGGATGGGGCACACCGGAGGGGTCACCGGGGATGGGGCACACCGGAGCGGTCACCGGGGATGATGGGGGACCCCCGGAGGATCCCCCGCTCCATCACTGCCGGCGCTGCCTCTACGCATCCCTCCTCGGAGAGCAAGTTTGCTTTCGGGGTACCCCGCGGCACCTTCCAAAGGTTTTGGCACAACCGGTGTGGTTGCCAAATATCTGCAGGGGTTTGGAGCAGCCGATGCCCTCCCCAGCCCGTGTGGCCGCTCTCTCTGCACCGCGGCATCACCCCCGGGGCCGGCAGCATCCCTGTGCCCTCCTCCCCTGTCCTCTGCCAAGTGCTGCTGGATCCCGTTGGAAATGGGGAAAGCCGCAGCTCCGGGGTGTCCCCTGCTCTCGGGGTCTCGGGGCTGGCAGCTGAAGGGCACGGGAAGAGGCGTTTACCTTCCTGGAAACTTGTGGGACGCAGCTTTTTGGTGGCCTCTGCAGTGGCTGCCAGGGCAGAGGGCTCTCCTTGAGCCTCAGCATCGCTGCTGGAGCTGGAGCTGGAGCTGGAGCTGGGGCTGGTCCTGCAGCTCAGGCCAGGCTGGCAGCTGGGCTGGTTCTGCTGGCTGAGCAAAACCTCCCTCTCCGGGGAGCAGAGCCCTGCACCTCGGCAAGGAAGGAGAGGGTGGCTGTCCCTGGCTGTCCCTGGCTGTCCCTGCACTGTCCCTGTGCTGTGCCAGCCTGCAGGAGCTGTGGCCTTGCTTTGGTGGCTCTCTGTGCAGGGTGCCAGCTCTGCTGTCACTTCCTGCTGTCCCACAGCATTATTCCGGGGGGCTCTGCATTGCTGGAGGTGATTCTGGGGTGATTCAACAACATGGGGATGTCTCTGGGTGCCTTTAGTGTTTGGTGCTGGTTTGTTACAGGTTTGGTGCTCTGGGGTTCACTGGTGCTGGTTTGTTACAGGTTTGGTGTTCTGGGGTTCACTGGTGCTGGTTTGTTACAGGTTTGGTGTTTTGGGGCTCACTGGTGCTGGTTTGTTACAGGTTTGGTGCTCTGGGGTTCACTGGTGCTGGTTTGTTACAGGTTTGGTGTTTTGGGGCTCACTGACCCCTCAGGGATGAAAACCTTTTGGTTTCCATCCCTGCAGCCAAAGCAAACCCCGTCCCTCTGCACCCCGAGTTTCTCCCCCGGCCCGTGAACATCTGCTGGAAACCCTTTATTCAGCAGAGCAGTGAGTAAGACCCGGGGAGATGTTGGGTGTAGAGATCCGAGTTTCCTTCCTGAGCACTGAGTGATTAATGAATCACAGCAGAGAGCAGCTAATTCAGAGCACACCAGGAGCTGGCAGGCGGATCAGGCACCTGCTCCCTTGGCTTGGGAGCCCAGCATCCAAAGGGAGCAGCTCCCGAGCATCTTGGGGGGCTGGGGTGCTCCCTGTGCCTGCTGCCAGCCCAGGGCAGCTCGCTGGGGGTGGCACTGGGAGGGCTTTGTTCTGCCAGCACAGACAGTGACCATCTGCCCTGCTCCCTTGTGCCAGCCTGGCTCTCTGGAGACAGCGTGGAAATCAGAGCAGGTGTCCTCTGAAGGCTGCAGATCTGCTGGGGAGCTGCTCTGGGCCCATTCTTTGCTGCATTTCATGAACAGCCATGTGCAGATCTGCTGGGGAGCTGCTCTGGGCCCATTCTTTGCTGAATTTCATGAACAGCCATGTGCAGAGCTTCTGGGGAGCTGCTCTGGGCCCATTCTTTGCTGCATTTCATGAACAGCCTGTGCAGATCTGCTGGGGAGCTGCTCTGGGCTCATTCTTTGCTCCATGTCATGAACAGCCTGTGCAGATCTGCTGGGGAGCTGCTCTGGGCCCATTCTTTGCTGCATTTCATGAACAGCCATGTGCAGAGCTTCTGGGGAGCTGCTCTGGGCCCTGCTTTGCTGCATTTCATGAACAGCAGCTCCAGAACTCGAGCAGCCCCACTGAAGCCCCAGTGCTGCCTCCTGGATCTGGGCACAGCCTGGGTTTGGGAGGCCTGAGAGGCTCCATCTGCTCCGCCTGGGCTGCTGCAACCATCCCTGAAGGATGTGGCTCCTCAGGGACAGGAATTTGAGCTCCTCCAGCTGCAGTTCCCAAGGGCTGGGACCTGCTGGCCTTGGCAGGCTCTCGTTGTGCCAGTGAGCTCAAGGCCATGGTGTCACATAGCTCCGTGTTTGGGGATGTGGCCTGTGCTGCTGCTGGCCGGGAGATGGGAGGGAATCCTTTTGTTTCCTGGCTTGGAAAGACTTTCCCACTGCTCCACGGAAGCTTAGAGCTGGTTCAGAGCAGGAGGTGCCGAGCTGGGCTGGTCTGTGTTGGCAGAGAGGGGCTGGAGGAGGCTTTGGGAACCATCCCTGCCTGTGGTGTGAGAGGGCTGAGCCAGGCAATGCCCACTGGTGACCTCCTGGTTTGGAGAGGCAGCAGAATTACTTCATGTCTGTAAAATTCAGAATTATTTCATGTCTTTAAAATTCAGAATTATTTCATGTCTGTAAAATTCAGAATGATTTCATTCTGTAAAAGATCTCCCTGCCTGTTTTCAGCCAGCAGATCCGAGTGCTTTTCCCTGCTTTCCCTGCCGCTGTGTCATGTCATGGAGTTATCCTTCCCTTTAGAGGCCAAGTGGTGTCTCCTGCTGAGCCTCCCCAAATTCATCCCTGTCCTGTGACACCAGGGCACTGCTGGGCGGTGCTGGTGACCCGCTCTGAGCTGGCCCACTGTCCCCTGGAGCCAGCAGCAGCTGGCACAGCAGAGGGCACAGTCCCTGCAGGCAGCGAGGGGGATCCAGGGCAGTGAGTGTGGCTGTGCCCAGCTCAGGCTCCCTGAGCGCTCTCCCCTCGTGTTTACCTGTCTGAAAATCCGCTGGGGACAGAGCTTGTGTCCCAGTGCACCCGGGCTGGGCCTGGCCTTGCTGCCTGGGCAGGGCTCCTGCTGTGTGTGCCCAGGTTGGCACTGCCTGTGCCACAGACCAGCAGGGCATGAGACACAGGCTGCTCTGCTGCTGGGGACACTGGGCAGGGGAATCAGGACATGACCCACATTTCCAGCTCCTCTCAGAGCCACAGGGCTCCTTCTGCTCAGCTTTTGGTGTGCTTTGTGCTGGACTGTGGCAGCTGCAGTCTAACCCAGTGCAGCTGGGGACCTGCACCTTTTGGCAGGAATCCATTTCCATTCCTTGTTCCTCCCCAACCCGGGAGTTCAGCAGTCCCAAACCTCCTCCAGTCCTGACCCTCACCACCAATTACTTGAAAATGACCCAAATATTGGTGCAGATGCCTCGGAATCCCTCAAGCATGGAGCCTTGCTTGGAGCTGCAAGACAAAAGCTGAGTTTGGAGGTGGCTGAAGGAAGAGCTGCTGCCTGGGGGAGGTGAGGACAAGGTTGTGGGCATTGAGATGAGGATGGTGAGGATGCCCTTCCTCCCTCTGATATGTGACAATATCCCAGGGCATCGAGTCTCTGCCTCCTGCTCCCTCCTCTCACTTTTTGGGGTGACTGAGAGCAGCTTGGAGCTTCCAAACAAAACTCCCCAGGGAATAATGAGGAGCTTTAATTCGGAGAGCCTGGTGATTGCACCAGGGCCCAGGGAGGGGCTGAGAGGCCGTGCCCAGGTCAGTGTGCTGAGAGCCCCTCTTGCCTGGAGCCAGCAGTGTGTCTGTGCCTGGAGCTGGCAGCCGAGTGCAGCTTTTCCCTGTCCTCCCCACCCCCTTGCTGAGGCTGCACATCCTCCCTGGCAGCTTGTCACTTCTCTGCAGATGTCTAGACAGGAGGATTCAGCGCGTGTCAGTTATGCCTAATTCATAAAAAAAAAAAAAAAAAAAAAAAAAAAAAAAAAAAACCCCCACCCCCCGGG
>JAWWMN010000073.1:6851833-6862494 GCA_035047745.1 Catamblyrhynchus diadema | reverse complement strand
TCTCAGCTTCTCAGGAGAAAAAGTCCTAAGGAAAGGATTTTTCATAAAACATGTCTGTGACACTGGGATGGCTCCTGCAGCTGCTGCTGGGCTCTCTGAGGCAGGCAGCTGAGATTCCTCCTGGGAGCTGTGGGACAGCAGGGAGGAAGGAAGGGAGGTCCCCCCAAAAGGCTTTTCATGGCAGGAGCAGGACTGACCTCACGGAAGTGACCTGGCAGGGATGTGTGGGAAATGCCCCCTGGGCATTCCTCATGGGCAATGCCCACTCCTGAACTGCCCATTTCCCTTACAATGCCAGACTGGTTTGGGTTGGAATTTAAAGCTCATCTCAAGCCACCCATCACACCTTCCACCATCCCACTTTGCTCCAAACCCCATTCAGCTTGGACACTTCCAGGGCCAGCCACAACTTCTCTGAGCTGCCTCTTCTCCCCTCCTGTCCCTGCAGCTATGATGGGACCTCTGACCTGGCCACAGTGGAGTCCTACGACCCTGTCACCAACTCCTGGCAGCCCGAGGTGTCCATGGGCACCAGGAGGAGCTGCCTGGGGGTGGCAGCCCTGCACGGGCTCCTCTACGCTGCCGGGGGGTACGACGGGGCCTCGTGCCTCAACAGGTAGGGATTGCCTTGCTCCATCCTCCCTGCCCCTGAGCCTTGAGTAGATGTTTTACAACTCACCTCTGTGACGGGTCTTAGGATGAGGGAAGAGACGTAGATCTGACTCCACGTTTCAGAAGGCTTGGTTTATTATTTTATGACATATATTACATTAAAACTATACTAAAGAATAGAAGGAGAGGTTTCATCTCAGAAGGCTAGCTAAGCTAAGAATAGAAAAAGAATGATAACAAAGGCAGCTGCCTCAGACTCTCTGTCTGAGCCAGCTGACTGTGATTGGCCATTAATTACAAACAAGCAGATGAGACCAATCACAGATGCACCTGTTGCATTCCACAGCAGCAGATAACCATTGTTTACTTTTTGTTCCTGAAGCCTCTCAGCTTCTCAGGAGGAAAAAATCTTAAGGAAAGATTTTTAATGAAAAGATGTCTGCAACACACCTCCTTCTCCCAGTGGGGAAAAACCCCACTTTGTAGCCCCCTGCCCCACCAGAACCCAGCCTGTGTCAGCTCCCTCTGCATTCCCCCTGTCTGTCCCCAGTCTGTGAGACCCCCCATGTCCAAGAGCTTTGCCCTGGGCTTTTCCAGTGTCCCACCTTTGTCCCTGTGTCCCTGCAGTGCAGAGAGGTACGACCCCCTGACGGGCACCTGGACCTCCATCGCTGCCATGAGCACCCGCAGGCGCTACGTGCGCGTGGCCACGCTAGGTGGGTGCTGCCAGGGGGGCTGGGGGGGTCCTGGGCAGGCTCCTGAGGGTTCCCTGTGCTGCTCTGCTCCAGTTCCTGCCCCCTCTGCAGCACCTCTGCCGAGAACTTGAAACTCAGCAAAACTCCCAAAACAGCTAATAATAATTCTACCTACTCCTCTAATTCAGACACAATAGTAGTGAGAAAAAAAGTAAAAAACAATCTAAATTAAAAGCCTTAATTGGCCTTTCCAATCCCTCCTCCTAGGACAAATAGCAGTCCTTGGCTATTCACTGGGGAGAAGACCAGCTCGCTGCCAAAGCCTTTTTGAGCACTGGAGAGCTCTAATGCAGTGCCACAGCCATTATTATTTCTCCCTGTGCCCTGTAACAGTGGAGTTATTTGGGCCCACAGCCCGTGAATGTCACCCATCTGTTCATACAAAGCAGAAAGAGCCTAAAACAGCAGCACAGGGAGGTTCCCACCAAAGGGTTTTCATGGCAGGAGCTGTGTGGCCAGAGCAGGACTGACCCCACAGAAGGGACCTGGCACAGAGGTGACTCAGCAAGTGGCACCTGTGCTGGGGCTCAGCCTGGACCCGTGTGGGCACCTCCAGAGGGGCACCTGTGACGTTGTGAGTGGCTGTGCTGGGGCAGGGATGTGTTCTTAGCTCATGCCTGTGCCTGTGTCTTTGCAGAAGGCAACCTCTATGCAGTGGGGGGCTACGACAGCTCATCACACCTGGCCACGGTGGAGAAGTACGAGCCCCAGGTAAATGTGGGAGGGAGATTTGGGTGACTCCTGTGCTTCTCCCCTCTTCAGGAAGGCCTCAACCCACCGTGCATGGCTGGGAGATGAAGGGGGATCAGCAGGGACAGAGCATGCAGGGTGCAATCCTGAGCACAGTGACCCAAAGCTGCTCTGTGAGAGCTCCCTGTGAGGTTTGGACACCAGAACAGCCCCTGGCCCCACTGCCCGTGGTTCTGAGGGCAGCAGGGATCCTGCCCATGCCCTGGGCTGTTCCCAGCTCCCAGTGAGCTCCTGCTGGTGAGCAGGGAGTGTGGCAGGCTGGGGACACAGCTCTGCTCCAGCAGGGTCGGTCACTGCAGAGAGATCAAAGAGAAGCTCCTGGAGGCTTTTCCTGAGCTGCAAAGCCCCAGCTGCACTCACCCAGATTGGAAATAGATACAGCTCAGTCCCTGAGGCTGGGCTGGCATTCAGCTGGGCCACAACTGGTGGCCTGGCACGGGCATCTCTGTGCCCCTGGGATGGCTCCTGCCAGCTGCTGCTGTGCTCTCTGAGCCAGCTGCTCTCTAATTCCTCCTGCCAACTGCGGGACAGCAGGGAGGAACAAAGTGATCCCCAAAAAGGGTTTTCATGGCAGGACTGCGTGGCCAGAGCAGGCCTGACCTGGCAGGGACGTTTGGGAGATGCCCCGTGGGGTGGCTGACGGGTTCCCTGTCCCCAGGTGAACACCTGGAGCCCCATTGCCAACATGCTGACCTGGCAGGGGTGTGTGGGGTGGCTGATGGGTTCCCTGTCCCCAGGTGAACACCTGGAGCCCCATTGCCAACATGCTGAGCCGCAGGAGCAGCGCGGGCGTGGCCGTGCTCGAGGGGATGCTCTACGTGGCTGGGGGCAATGATGGCACCAGCTGCCTTAACTCCGTGGAGCGCTACAACCCCAAATCCAACACCTGGGAGAGCGTGGCCCCCATGAACATCCGCAGGTAAGGGAGGGGCTGTGTCCCTCTGGAGCCTCAGGAGCGGGGATCTCACCTTGCTGTGCCACAAAACAGGCACACCCCGGGGTTTTAGGGCTTGTGGCTGGCTCAGCACGCTCCTGCCGTGCTCAGAGGGATTGGAGGGAGAGCCAGGAGGGCACAGCAGGGATGTTCTGTGGAGGGATTTATCCTCAGCACTTTGTGTGGCCATAAAGAACCAGGGCTTGAGCTGGCTGAGCCCACCGAGATGCTGCTGAGCTGTGGGAGGAATTAAGGCTTGCAAGGCCGAGGATTTTGGGCTCGGAGGGTTTGGTATTTGATGAGTTTTGGTATTTGATGAGTTTTGGTATTTGATGGGTTTTGGTATTTGATGAGGTTTGGTATTTGATGGGTTTTGGTATTTGATGAGGTTTGGTATTTGATGAGGTTTGGTATTGATGAGGTCGGGGTGAGAGTGTCAGAGTGAAGGGGGAGATCTGTGGCTCTGTGCTATGCTCTGCCTGTTGGTCCCCCAACAGTTCATTTCTCCACCGGGTGTTTTTGGAGTGCCACAGTTTTTGGGGTGCCTCTGGGCAGGTCCCTGCCGTGCTGAGCTCCCCCCAGCACCTCCCAGCCTCACCCCCGTGCTCTCCTTGCAGGAGCACCCACGACCTGGTGGCCATGGACGGGTGGCTTTACGCCGTGGGCGGCAACGACGGCAGCTCCAGCCTGAACTCCATCGAGAAGTACAACCCCCGCACCAACAAGTGGGTGGCCGCCTCGTGCATGTTCACCCGCCGCAGCAGCGTGGGGGTGGCCGTGCTGGAGCTCCTCAACTTCCCCCCGCCCTCCTCGCCCACGCTCTCCGTGTCCTCCACGAGCCTTTGACACCGAGCCCGGCCGTGCCCCGGCCCCTGGGGACAGCGCCTGAGCCAGCCCGGCCCTGCCGGGGGGCTCTGCCCGCTCTGGGGACACCCGCCAGGGCCACCAGATGTGCTTCCAGGGCTGGCCCCTCCCTGGAGGGCGAGCAGAAGGGCCAGACTCACCCAGCACCCCCAAAGCTCCTCTGGGCAAGGGGGAACCCGAACCATTGCTGCTTCTGGGGTTGCCGTGCTCCAGCCGTGCCGCCGGGCACTGCCAGCCCTGTGGGGGCCCCGGGGGACAGTGTGTGACCCCCCACTCTGAATGTCACTGTAGCCAACTGAGCCCGAGGTGTGTGCCCCGCTGCGGACGCTGCCCCGCTCCGAGGGCGTCTCTGATGCCTTAACCACAGCAAGAGAAGAAGCCCAGCCCAGGCACACCCTGCAGGACGGGGAGGCTCCTGAGCCCTCCAGGGCTCCCCGGCCCTCTGGGGTCCCAGCTGAGCGTGGCTCTGGCCAGGCAGGTGGTGCAGGGACCTTGGTGGCACCGCTGCTGGCCCGGGCTCTCTGGGAATGGCCTGGCCTGTTCGCTGTTCCCCTCTCTGCAAAGCAGATTCTGGGCTTGTGGAAAGGAATCAGTTCTTGGAAGAAGAACAGTCCAGCCTTCCGAACGAGGAGGATTGCCTGGCATTGATTTTTTGGGTATTAATTTTTTTATTTGCCTTTTTTTATTTGAATGCTAATATGACTCCATATCCCTTTGTTTTTTACACTGCCCTGGTATTCCCCATCCCCTCTGCTCTCCAGGCAGCAGGAGGGATGCTGTTCCTTTTCTCATCTGTTGAGGAGATGATTCCTGTGCCCTGGAAGTTCTCTCTGGGTGGGTGGGGTGTGTGCATGTGTGAGATGCCAAAAGCAGCACGGGAGGGACCCTTTCCAATTAGCGACTCCCTGGCAATTAAACAACCACTCTAATGAACTAAAGCTTGGATAAATTAGCACTGTGAGGCCTGTCCTGGAGCCAGGGCCCCCGTGCTGTGGTGTTTCAGGGTGTGCTGAGTGTGTGAGCCGTGGGCTGAGGCACAGGTCAGCTGCTCTCCAGACCACAGAGGAACAACTCAACCACTGGTACCTCAATCGTGCTCAAAGGTTCAAATGTAGCATTGGAAATACGGTCCAACTGTTTGGAACTCATTCCTTCCTCCTTTTCTTCCCCCCTACTCCCCAGTTCTCACTCACAGAGCTCAGATTTCACTCCTGTGGTACCTGTGGCCCTGAATTTTCGAGTAGCAAGAGATTTCTGCTTTTTGAACTCTTCTGAAAGAGGAGTTTAAAATGAGACAGGGACTCCCCAGCTTCAGATCCTTTTCTTGGCAGTCTGATTTGCCCTGGCAGGTGCCTGCAGGTTTCCCAAGCCCACTCACAGTGCCTCACGTTGTACCCCTGGAATTCCCAGCAGCTTCTGCAAACCAGGGCTGCTTCCCCCTCCAGCCTCTCCCCAAGGACAGCCTGAGCTTCTCAGGCTCAGGAGGCCTTTTTGGCTTTTGGAACAGGCTCCAGATGCTCTTTTTGTCCCCTTCTCCCTGCCCCAGCTGTCACAGCTCAGCCTTTCCCCATTTCCCTGTCCTGCGGAGAGCCCTGTGAGTGCCCAGGCTCTGCAGTTCTCTCCTGGTGCATGTGGGCTGCCCCAGGAAGGTCAGAGCAATCTGCTTTGCTCAAAACCTGATGAAACCAGTGAAATCTGCTCTGTTCTGTGCATGTGCCTCCACCCAAGTGAGCTCTCAACCCTTTCCATCCCACTGCTGTAACCAACAAAGGGATTTCCCTCTCCTGCTGGGCTCACATCCTGGTGTCCCTGGCGCCAGGGCCCCCTTTGGAGGAGGATCAGCCCAAAAGCCCCACGGAGAGGCGGAAGGGGCTGGCGCTGGGCTTGGCCCGAGGTGCTGAGGAGCTCAGGAGGGGTCAGGAGTGAAGGGAGAGGGGAGCCCAGCAGGAGCTGCAGTGCGGGAGCTGCTGAGGGGGAACAGGGCTGGTTTCAAACCAGGAGTGAGATGTGGCGGCGGCTCAGAGCCCCTGCTCCAGCTGGGGCTGCTGCAGAGTGGGGAGGGGGCTGTGCCTTGGAGCAGAACCTGAGGGAAGTGGGAAACGCACCAGAATTTTGGTGCCGCTGCAGATCCTAAGGGAAGTGGGAAATGCACCAGAATTTTGGTGCCACTGCAGGTCCTAAGGGAAGTGGGAAATGCACCAGAATTTTGGTGCCACTGCAGATCCTAAGGGAAGTCAGAAATGCACCAGAATTTTGGTGCCGCTGCAGGTCCTGTGTGGTGCTGTCCTGCTTCCCGAGGAGCGGGGACAGGGACAGAGTGACTCCTGTGTCCCCTGGCTGGCTCCTGAGCAATATCCACTGAGCCTGACCCACGAGGAGGGAACCTCCTGTCTGTGCTGCCCAAACTATGCAGGAAAGGGCAAAACAGCCCCCCAGCGTCTCCTGGGGGTCCGCAGCCCCCCGACCTACACTGTGTGGACACGAGGTGTCAGCACCTGCCCTGGGACGTGCCAGGGTGGGATTGCTCCTGGTGCTGCTCGTCCCCTGCCGAGGAGGAGGAGGAGGAGGAGAGCTCGGAGGGGACGCCTGTCTGTGTCTGTCTGTCTGTCTGTGCTGTCTGAGGGGAGGAGAACAACTCTGTGTGGCTTCCCTGCCAGTTTCAGTCCGTGGTGTCTCGCCCAAGATGTTCCTTGTCTGAACTCCCAGCAGAGGAGCATCCCCAAGCCGGGGGGCTCCGGGCTCTGGGGGTTCCCCCAGCAGGGCCAGGCTGGATCCCCCGCCCTGATTTGGGGGCAGAGGCTCCCTTGGCCTCCCTGCTGGGCACACCTGGTCCAGATCCATGTCCGAGCGTCGTCACTTTGATTTCTCTGTAATTTAATCTGACTTTATTTATGTGGAGCTCTGTTTTCTCTGAATTTTTTGCACTACATGGGGCTGGGGAGGGGATACAAGCAATAGAAGCCAACGTGTACAATAAAGACATTTTCTTGGATATTGGATCCTGCCTGGTGCATCCTTCACTCTCCCTTCCCTCCCCTTCCCTGGCTCCTGGGGCTGCTCCCTCCTTCCCAGGCAGGGCAGGGATCCTGAGCGGCCAGGGGAGGTTCAGGTTGTGTCAGGGCAGGGTTTGGGATGGAGATCGGGGAAAGGTTCTTCCCCAGCGGGTGTTGGGCAACCCTGAACCCCAAATAAAGTGTCAGCAAGTTCTCCTCACAGCTCAGTCACACAGAACAATCCTTTTCCAGCCCCAGAACCAAGGACACCCCTGCAGCCCCAGGCCCCAAAAGTGCAAACAACAGGGAATGGAGGAGAGCAACCTGGGAGGGTGGGACTGCATAGCCTGGAGCTGGAATTGGGCAATGAACCTCAGCATGGACATGGACCAAAACTTATAAAAGTGTGAAAGCTCATGACTGAGTCCGTCTTGGGCAGAGCCACAGCCAGGCTCTTGTTCTGCCCAAGGTGTATCCTTTTTAATAAATCCCCCCTTTATTCCTTTAACTGTGCCCAGCCCCTGTTCCAGGCCAGCCTCTCGTGGCTCCAGTGCCACCTGTCCCTGCCAGCCCTGCTGGTGTCACTGCTGTCCCAGGGAGCAGGCAGGGCCTGGGACAGCAGCAGGAGCTGCTCTGAGCTGCGAGGTTTCATTCAGCTCCAGCTGCAGGAGCAGCACGTTTGTGGTCACGGCCTGACCGTGTTAGCCACGGATCCCAGAGGAATCACACTTTTCTGCACAGAACACAGCTGGGGCTGTTTGCTGGCCTGGGCCAGGAGGTGCTGGGCACTGCTGGGCTGTTTCCCAGCTGTGCAGAGAGCAGAGGGCAGCCCCTGCCGTGAAAATCACGGAATTTGTGGTGGGGGCCCTCCGGAGGGGGGTCCTGGTGCTGTGCTGGGCCAGGAAGGGTTAATGGGTTTGGGCACAAAGGAGCTGCTTTTAGAGGTCAAAAATGGGGAGAAATGTTATGGCACATCCGTTCTCAGCTGCTCTCTCCTGGCGAGTGTGGCCTGACCTGCAATCCCTTTTTGGGGAATATTTTGTTACTGCAAGGGCAAAACACAAATGGGGGTGTGTCTGTCAACCCCAGCTTGATTCCAACAGATTCCCCAGGAAAACCTCCTAAAATAACCTGTAGATTTGTCACACAAATGGTGTTTCTTACATCACTGTTATTTATGTTCTCTAAATCTGATTTTTTTTTTCAAACATGCCATCAGTTCAATTCGTTTTGACAAGATCTGATTTCCACAGCCCCGTGTTGATTTGTATTAATTATATTCTCCTCCTGTAATTCTCAAACTTAATCCAACTCCCTCACAGCTGTTACATCATTTTCCCAGGAATCACTGTCAACTGGCAACCCCATAATTACCAGGGTGGTTTTTTACCCATGGAAACACTGATATCCCCGTTAAATTATGCAATTTCTTTGCAAATTCCGTGGTCCTGCAAGACTGAATTGCAACAGTGACTCAAGCCCTTTGTGTTCAGCTCTTTCAAACTTTCTAATGTGAATTCTCTCTATTTTTTGATCCAGAGCATTCATTTTGTGTTTACTTCTTAGCAGCCACCTGAAAATAAAAAGGGTTTCTCATTTCCTATGGCTGTAACTCCTGGGGTATTTTTCCAGCCCAGAAATATTGAGTCTGCATTTACCTTTTGTCATTAACTTCTCATTTTTATTATTTATATTTCCATGCAGTGAGGCACTCACGGCACAGTCAGAAATCTTCAGTTTAGTTCCTTTTAAAGCATTTCTTCTTCTTTTGCTGCTCATGCACATCTCCTTTTGCTCTTTGCTCCCATTTCCCACCACTCCTAGATTTTGGTTCGAGTCCCGTTTGGTATTTTTTCCAGTTTATTTTTATATCTTTAACCCAGCTGGGAAGGGGGAACCCTTTGGAACCCTTCAACCCCGGGGACTTCTGTTAATGCTTAAACAGCAACCACCAACTTTATCTCACTGCATCCTTATCTCCGCTGCTGCGGCGGCCAAATTCCATTTGGGAAAACTTGGGAAAACGCTCTGGGATGGGTTAATGGGCCGAATTCCTTCTGGGAGGACGCTCCGGGATGGGATTATAGGCTGAATTCCTTTTGGGAGAATGCTCCGGGATGGGTTTCTGGGCTGAATTCCTTTTGGTGCTCCGGGATGGATTTATAGGCAGAATTCCTTTTGGGAAAAAATTCCAGGATGGGGTTTCTGGGCCGAATTCCTTTTGGGAAGAAGTTCCGGGATGGGTTTATCGGCCGAATTTCTTTTGGGAAAAAGTTCCGGGATGGGTTAATCAGCCGAATTTCTTTTGGGAAAAAGTTCCGGGATGGGTTAATCAGCCGAATTCCTTTTGGGAAAAAGTTCCGGGATGGGTTAATCAGCCGAATTCCTTTTGGGAGAACGCTCCGGGATGGGTTTCGGTGCCGAATTCCCCTCGGCGCTCCGGGCTGGGTTTCCGGGCGGCCGCAGCCCCGTTCCGCCGGCGCTCGGGGTGGATTCCCAGGCACAGGTACCGGGCCCGCCCCTCCCAGCCCCGGGGCGGGAGCGAGGGCAGGATCGAGGGCAGGAGCGGCTCCGGGCTCCGCTCACACCCACTCGAGCACCGGCGGGCGCAGAGCAGCGATCCCGCACTGATCCCGCACTGACCCCGCACCGATCCCGCACTGATCCCGCACTGATCCCGCACTGACCCCGCACCGACCCCGCAGCGATCCCGCACCGATCCCCCACTGACCCCGCACCGATCCCGCACTGATCCCGCACTGATCCCGCAGCGACCCCGAACGGCTCCCGCACCGATCCTGCACTGATCCCGCACTGATCCTGCACTGATCCCGCACCGATCCTGCACTGATCCCGAACCGCTCCCGCACTGGTCCTGCACCGATCCTGCACTGATCCCGCACTGATCCCGCACCGATCCCGCACCGACCCCGCACCGATCCCCCACTGATCCCGCAGCGATCCCGCACTGATCCCGCACCGACCCCGAACCGCTCCCGCACCGATTCCGCACTGGTCCTGCACCGCTCCTGCACTGATCCCGCAGCGATCCCGCACCGCTCCCGCACTGATCCCGCACCGCTCCCGGCATGGGGAACATCGCCTGCGTCCCGCAGGCTCCCGGCGGCTTCAGGAGCTCCTTCCGAAGGAAACCCTCGCTGAAGAAGGAGTGAGTAACCGGCTCTGGGGTGTGGGATCTCCTGCGGGATCTCTCCCGGCGGGGATTTCCTATTCCCGGTGGTTTCGGGGGTGCTGGGCACTGCCAGACGCCGGGGTCAGCTCGCCCCCAGTGCCTGGGATGGAATTCTCAGCCGGCAGGGAACGGGGCAAGCGCCGCTGGGTTAATTTTTGTTTGGATAATTAAGCTTCCCCCGGCGGGACAGGCTGCAGAACACCTGATATTCCCTTGTTTTCACTTGTGAGCGCTCTTATTCACAGCTGTGAGAAAACAACATTCCCACTCCTCGCGTTTTAGGGAGAAAGCCCCAAATCCCAGCACCCCGCCATAGGATTTGTGTTTGTAAACCCAGAGGAGGAGGAGCAGAAAATCCCCGTGAAATGCTTTGGGGATTTGGGTGCAGAAAACGTCTGTGAAATGCTTTGGGGATTTGGGTGCAGAAAATGTCTGTGAAATCCTTTGGGGGTTTGGGTGCAGAAAATGTCTGTGAAATGCTTTGGGGGTTTGGGTGCAGAAAATGTCTGTGAAACGCTTTGGGGGTTTGGGTGCAGAAAATGTCTGTGAAATGCTTTGGG
>JAWWMN010000073.1:6820662-6835570 GCA_035047745.1 Catamblyrhynchus diadema | reverse complement strand
GGGATGGATGCAGGATGGGGCTGGGTGTGGGATGGATGCAGGATGGGGCTGGGTGTGGGATGGGTCTGGATGCAGGATGGGGCTGGGTGTGGGATGGATATAGGATGGGGCTGGGTGTGGGATGGATGCAGGATGGGGCTGGGTGTGGGATGGATGCAGGATGGGGCTGGGTGTGGGATGGGTCTGGATGCAGGACGGGGCTGGATCCTCCTGCCTGGGAAGAGCAAGGTTCACCTTTCCCTGCTGGTGCTGCTGGCAGGGACGGGGGCCTGGCAGGTGCTTCAGAGCAGGTGTGAAATCATTGCCATGGGAAAAGGGGCCGTGGGAGGGAGGTTGCAATGGCAGATGGAGCAATGCCTTCCCTGGGATGTGGGCACCAGCTCCTGAGGCAACCCATGAGTGGGAGGTTATTGCCTCATGGGACACAGCCTCCTCTCCCAAGGGTTTTCCAGCATGTCTCCATCAGGTTTTTAGTGTGCTGCCACTTTCCCAACCCCTGGGTGACTGTTCCTTTAGGAATTCCCCTCCTTGGCCCAGCCAGGAGTCAGCCCCATCTCCCCACATGGATGAGCAGCATTTGGATTTTATTTACAGGGCCATTCCCCACTCCAACCCCTCCTGGGGACGAGCTGTGAGTGCCCTGTCCCCGTTTCCATCCTGCCTTGGGGCTGAACAGACAGAGCTGGGTGGGAGTTCAGCCCCCAGCTGCTCCCCTTTGCAGTGATCCCTGCACTCCCAGTGCTCCCAGTGCTCCCAGTGGGGCCTCCAGGCTCCAGCCTCCCGGAGCTGTGCCCGGGGCTGTTCCTTTCCTACCATCTGAGCAGGGATGGAAACTCCAGAGCTGCCTTTGTTGGGGTGGGCAGGGCCCAGCAGAGCTCCGTGCTGCCTCCAGGCGGGGCAGGGCAGAGGGGAGCAGGTTTGCCCTGTCTGATCAGCCACCGACAAAGGCAGGGACAGAGACGTGAGCCAGGCTCCCGAGACGGGACATGAGTCAGAGCCAGAGCCCTCTCTGGCCACCCCAGAAATCCCAGCCGAGATAAGGGAGTGCCTGGCAAAGGCCACATTTCTGCTCCTGAGAATCTGATAGGGAAAGGCTTCCTGAGTCATCCCCACCCTGGGGGGACCCCCCTTCCCTCCAGGGTCCTTCCTGGCTCCCCCCTGCCCTTCTGCACCCCCTGAGCTGCTCCCGCCCTCCTGCCTTCCCCTGGCCAGCTCCCAGCACGGCTGTGGCTCACGGGGATGAGCCCTGGCCTCTGTGGCCCACCTGGGCAGAGCCAGCGAGCCTTGCTTGGCCTGAGCGTGCTGCCAGCAGGGCTGGATCTGGGGTGGGCAGCACCGGGTGGGCATTGGAGGCAGCACCAGGTGGGCATTTCCCAGCTCTGCACAGCCAGGGTCCAACCTGGTTCTGGTTTTGTTGCAGTTCCTGCAGTGCCACGGGCAGCCAGGAGCCGCCCAGGGGACAGTGCCAGGTGCCCAGCAGCTGTCCCTGGAGCAGTGGCACTGCCAGCCCCTGCCAGGGCACTGCAGGGAGGTGCCCACGGTCCCCAGCTACAGCACCCCGGGCACCTCACGGCGGCTGCAGCTGCGGGCACCTGCCCAGGGCTCCTACCTGGGGGAGGTGAGGCTGGGAACTGCCCTGCGGGGAAATGGGGGCACTCGGGGGGTGCAGGGGACACTCAGAGGGTGCAGGGAACACTCAGGGTGCAGGGGGACACTCAGGGTGCAGGGGACACTCAGGGTGCAGGGGACACTCAGGGTGCAGGGGACACTCGGGGGGTGCAGGGGACACTCAGGGGGTGCAGGGAACACTTGGGGGTGCAGGGGACACTCAGGGTGCAGGGTGACACTCGGGGGGTGCAGGGGACACTTGGGGGTGCAGGGGACTCTTGGGGACTGCAGGGGACACTCGGGGTGCAGGGGACACTCGGGGGGTGCAGGGGAACAAAGCTGGGGTCCCACCTTGCTCGGGGGGGTCCCTGCAGGGCTCGGAGCGCTCTGCCCAGCAGGGATGGGGCCGATGTCCCCCCGGGCAGGGTCCCAGGCTGGCACAGCCGTGCCACCCTCACCGGCTGTCCCTCTGTCCCCAGATGTGCTCCCTGCCGCAGGAACAGCTGGGCCCTGAGCTGCATCCCCCAGGTGAGGCCCCCATCCTGCTGTGCCCTGCCTTTGGCACCGGGCACCTGTCCTGCCTCCCCTGGCACCCCAGCATGGCACCTTGGGTAATGAGGATTTGGGAATTTCTCTGTTAACAGACACTGACTTTTAACGGAGAGCACCACCTTAGACCTGAGGCCTGAGAGAAAGCTTTTAAAATTAAATAATGAAACTAGGAGATTAAATATTATTATACATTTATTTAATTATATAAATTTATTATATCTAATTTATGTAATATATATATTATATATTTATATATAATCATATATTCATTTACATAAAAATATAAATATTATCTATCTAAAACATATAAACATTATTTTAATATATATAAAAGAATTATAAATATTCCTCCCCATTTCCCTGCAGATGGCACCTGCCCCTGCCAGGACTCCATGTCCTACCACAATAATTGTAATTATATTATATATATATTTTAATGTATATATATATATATTATATATATACATTAAAAATATATATAATATAATTATAATTATATATATACATATAGTTTTATATATATATATAAACTATATATTATATGGTAAATATAAATATATATTTATAATAGTAGAAATAATATATTTATATATTCAATATAATATAATATAATCTATAAATACACAGTTGTAAATATACAATCCTGTGTCCTGGCAGATGGCACCTGCCCCTGCCAGGACTCCCCATCCTACCACAATAACTATAATCATATTATATATTTTTTGAATATATATATATAAACACTATATGTTGTATATTACATATAAATATATATATTTACAAGATGATAATTTTTATATATTTATACATCTATTTCATATTATAATATTTATTTTTATATTTTATACATAAGTATTATATATAAATAAATACATTTTTTTAAAAGCATAAATAAAATATATAAACACACAATTGTAACTATACAATCCCGTTTCCCTGCAGATGGCACCTATGCCCTGGCAGATGCCAGCTGCCCCTGCCGGGACTCCACATCCTACTACAATAATTATAATTATATTATGTATAAATAGAATCTTTAAATGTATGTGTGTGTATATATATATATATATATAGATGTATATATATGTATATATTAAATTACATATAAATATATATATATATTTATAAAAGTAGGAATCCTATATTTGTATATTATCTATTTAATATTATAATTATACACACACCCACCCAGAGCTGTAACTCTGCGATCCCGTTTCCCCGCAGATGGCACCTATGCCCTGGCAGATGCCAGCTGCCCCTGCCGGGACTCCGCGTTGTACCACGACTACGCCGAGCTGCAGAGCTTCCAGAGCGACCTGAGCTACGACAACCTGTGGGAGGCGGAGGAGCAGGAGCCGGGCAGCCCGCACGTCTTCCAGGTGTGAGGCAGGAAAAGCCCCGGCACGGAGAGCCCCGAGCTCTGCCCCAGCCCTGGCAGCTGCAGGGCTCATTCCCTGCCCCACACCCCAGCGTGGGGCTCAGCAGAGCAGCCCCGGGCTCTGTGGGGCTGCAGGAGCAGCTGTACCCGGGAGGATGCTCAAAAATCCAGCTGTGCCCAGGAGGATGCTCAGAAATTCCAGCTGTGCCCAGGAGGATGCTCCAAAAAACCAGCTGTGCCCAGGAGGATGCTCAGAAATTCCAGCTGTGCCCAGGAGGATGCTCAAAAATCCAGCTGTGCCCAGGAGGATGCTCAGAAAATCCAGCTGTGCCCAGGAGGATGCTCAAAAATCCCAGAGCTCTGCCCCCTGAAAATCCCAGAGCAAAAAGGGTCAGGCTGCCTCGGTGAAGGGGACTCGGTGTTCAGAGGGAGAACCCAAAAGTGCCTGGGTTAGTTGGATTCCTTCACACCAGAGCCCTCAGCTGGTCCTGTGAGGATCGCCTGGAACAGCCAGAGCTCCCCCAGCTCTGCAGGCTGCCAGGGTGCCCAGGGCATTGCCCATCCTGGCAGCCTTGCCCTCCTGGGAGAGCAGAGGAGCAGACACGAGATGGGGGGGAAAAAACCCCAAAACCCCAAAATTCCAACCAGGTCTGAGCACAGTGGGGTTTGCTTTCCACCTCCAAGCCTGATTCCAGCAAAAATGCGAGGTGATCTGTGCTCCCTGAGGTCTTCCCTGCAGAGGAAACCCCAAATCCCCCCAAATCTGGGGGTCCCTCTTTTCCTCCCTGCCCTGGGCTCACCCCAACTGCTGCCTGTGGCTGTCCAGGCAAGGAGGGGAGACAATCCCCCCCAGGAGAAACTCCAGGGCAGTGCCAGGGGGGCTGGGGTGCCCCTGGTGTCCCTCCAGAGCCAGCACAGGACACAAACAAGGGACAGAGTCTCAGGGTTGTTATTTTCCAGCCTCTTAGGCCAGATCCTTTTGGAAGGTCAGCAGCAAACCCAAATGTTTTCACCCGAGGCTCTGAATTCTTAACCTTTGTTCCCTGCAGAGGCTGCAGCTCAAACACAGCAGCAAAACCTCTGCTTTGGTTCTTTCCACAACCATTTGTACTTGAATATCTCTGGTTGCACTTTCGGGTTTTTGGGGAGGTTCCCAACAAAGTTTACATGTAAAGGCTGAGCGGGTTCTTGTATTTAAATGTAAATGTGGCTGGTTGAAGAGCTGCTGAATTTTCCAGCTGGGCTGGTGCTCAGTTCTGTAAAACACCTTCAGGAGTGGGTGGGTTCAGGTCTTGGAGCTGTTGCTGTTTTCTCTCAGCTTTGCTCTGTTTTGGGGAGGATTTGTGTCTGATAAGCCCCAAAAGTTCGATTTATTCTGAACAAAATGTGCTAGGGGACATCCCAAATGTACTGGGAGCGAACACTTTGAGGGTCACCATCATATTTTAACTGACTTGCAACAGCAAAACCTGCAATGATCATAAGGGGGAGATCCCCTCCTGCTGATATTAAAGTTCCCTGTGCATTTCTGAGATTGGACATTTCCAACGTGCATCCCCTGGGATCACCTCCCTCTCTTTGCCATCCTCTGCTTTGATGGAGGTGACTTTTTGCCCATCCCTGAGCAACTCCCCGGGTGCCCCGTGCGTGGGAGAATCCACCAAGATGTGCCAGGGTTGGAGTAATGGGAGCTTCTGCCCCTTGTGCCTCTGCTCTGCCGGGGCTGGCACAGCACCAGCCCCCAAACCCCTCTGGAGGGCAGTGAAAATTCCACAGGAATTCCCACGGGGAGGCTCTGCTCTGGTTGCAGCAGCGAGAGGTGAAGGGGAAGTCAGAGTGAGGGAAAAATCTGAGTGAAGGAAAAATCCGAGTGAAAAAAAATCCGAGTGAAAAAAAATCCGAGTGAAAAAAAATCCGAGTGAAAAAAAATATCGGAGTGAAAAAAAGTCTGGGTGAAAAGAAACCTGGGTGAAAAAAAAATCCGAGGGAAGGAAAAATCAGAATGAAGGAAAAATCAGAGGGAAGGAAAATCTGAGTGAAAAAAAAAAAATCGGAGTGAAAAGAATCTGAGTGAAAAAAAATCTGAGGGAAGGAAGATTCAGAGTGAAGGAAAAATCAGAGTTAAAAATCCAAGAGAAGGAAAAATCAGAGTGAAGGAAAAATCAAAGTTAAAGAAAAATCCGAGGGAAGGAAAAAATCGAGGGAAGGCAAATTCAGAGTGAAGAAAAAAATCAGAGGGAAGGAAAAATCAGAATTAAAGAAAAAATCCGAGGGAAGGAAAAATCAGAATTAAAGAAAAAATCCGAGGTGAAGGAAAATTCAAAGAAAAATCCGAGGGAAGGAAAAATTCGAGGGAAGGCAAATTCAGAGTGAAGAAAAAAATCAGAGGGAAGGAAAAATCAGAATTAAAGAAAAATCCGAGGGAAGAAAAAATCCGAATGAAGGAAAAATCAGAATTAAAGAAAAATCCAAGGGAAGAAAAAATCAGAATGAAGAAAAAAATCTGAGGGAAGGAAAAATCCAAGGGAAGGAAAAATCAGAGTGAAGAAAAAATCCGAGTGAAGAAAAAATCCGAGTGAAGAAAAAATCCGAGGGAAGGGAAAATCAGAATAAAGGCAAATCCAGAGTGAAGGAGCTGCTGCAGCCGAAGGCATTCCCAGGAGAAGGGGGAGAGGCATCCCTGGGTGTCCGGGCAGGATGAAATACGGGGCAGCTCCCCGGCAGCACCTGCCTGACTTTTTCATGTGCCTGGCACTGCCGAGGAGTCAGCTGAGGGGCTACGTGCGGGCAGGGATGGCACCAGGCCTGCAGGATGCTCACAAAGGTCCCCGCCATTGTGCTGGGGGAGCTTTGAGCTCCTGGCTGCCCCCTCCATCCCTCCCTCCTGGCAGCTCTTGGCCGGGAGGAATCCTTGGCGATCTTGAATTTGCGAGGTTTAATCTCCCTTTTGGCCGTGGATAAAACCCCCAGGCATGCCTGGCCTGGCTGTGAGGCAGGGAGGAGAGAGCTGGAAAGGTCAGAGAATAAACCAAGCGTTAACATTTCAGGCTGCTCTGCTCCCTGGCGGAGCTGTGGCAGAGGCTCCCAAATCCCCTGGGACCAGCAGGACCTTCCAGGGATTCCTTTCACTCCTGCAGCCAGCTGAGAGCCTCCAGCTCCTGAAATATTCAGCGCATCCTCCCCTTCCAGGAGAGGCTTCAGGACAGCACCTTCAGTTCCTGCTTCTGTTTGCACCCAGAGGACGCCAAGAAAAATACTTTTTTCTTCACTCTGAATTTTCCTTCCCTCCGATTCTTCCTTCACGCTGATGCTTTCTTCACTTTGACTGATTTGTTCTTCACTCTGAATTTCCCTTCCCTCAGATTTTTCCTTCACTCTGATTTTCCTTCCCTCACACTTTTTCTTCATTCTGGTTTTTTCTCCATTCCGATTTTTTCTTCACTCTGAATTTTCCTTCCCTCAGATTTTCCCTTCCCTCGGATTTTTCCTTCCCTCAGATTTTCCCTTCCCTCAGATTTTTCTTTAACTCTGATTTTTCCTTCCCTCTGAATCTTCCTTCCCTTTTTTTCTTTTTTTTTTTGTTCAGATTTTTTTTCCCCTCAGATTTTTTTTCCCTCTGATTTTTTTTTTCCACTGGGGATTTTCTGGGAATTTTCCAGCCCCAGAGGAGTGTGGTTTTGGCCAGAAAAACCCCAGGTTCAGTGAAATCCTCAATCCCTGGGACAGCCATAAATAAATCACTTGGGCCAGGCTTAAACCCAGTGGTGTGGTGGTGTTCACAGAGGTCCCAGGAAGAGGGAAGAGATGAGGATCTTGACTCCATGCTTCAGAAGGCTGATTTATTATTTTATTATATATATTATATCAATATATAACATAATATAATATAATATAATATAATATAATATAATATAATATTATATTATATTATATTATATTATATTATATTATATTATGTTATATATTGATATAATATATATAATAAAATAATAAATCAGCCTTCTGAAGCATGGAGTCAAGATCCTCATCTCTTCCCTCTTCCTGGGACCTCTGTGAACACCACCACACCACTGGGTTTAAGCCTGGCCCAAGTGATTTATTTATGGCTGTCCCAGGGATTGAGGATTTCACTGAACCTGGGGTTTTTCTGGCCAAAACCACACTCCTCTGGGGCTGGAAAATTCCCAGAAAATCCCCAGTGGAAAAAAAAAATCAGAGGGAAAAAAAATCTGAGGGGAAAAAAAATCTGAACAAAAAAAAAAAGAAAAAAAGGGAAGGAAGATTCAGAGGGAAGGAAAAATCAGAGTTAAAGAAAAATCTGAGGGAAGGGAAAATCTGAGGGAAGGAAAAATCCGAGGGAAGGGAAAATCTGAGGGAAGGAAAATTCAGAGTGAAGAAAAAATCGGAATGGAGAAAAAACCAGAATGAAGAAAAAGTGTGAGGGAAGGAAAATCAGAGTGAAGGAAAAATCTGAGGGAAGGGAAATTCAGAGTGAAGAACAAATCAGTCAAAGTGAAGAAAGCATCAGCGTGAAGGAAGAATCGGAGGGAAGGAAAATTCAGAGTGAAGAAAAAAGTATTTTTCTTGGCGTCCTCTGGGTGCAAACAGAAGCAGGAACTGAAGGTGCTGTCCTGAAGCCTCTCCTGGAAGGGGAGGATGCGCTGAATATTTCAGGAGCTGGAGGCTCTCAGCTGGCTGCAGGAGTGAAAGGAATCCCTGGAAGGTCCTGCTGGTCCCAGGGGATTTGGGAGCCTCTGCCACAGCTCCGCCAGGGAGCAGAGCAGCCTGAAATGTTAACGCTTGGTTTATTCTCTGACCTTTCCAGCTCTCTCCTCCCTGCCTCACAGCCAGGCCAGGCATGCCTGGGGGTTTTATCCACGGCCAAAAGGGAGATTAAACCTCGCAAATTCAAGATCGCCAAGGATTCCTCCCGGCCAAGAGCTGCCAGGAGGGAGGGATGGAGGGGGCAGCCAGGAGCTCAAAGCTCCCCCAGCACAATGGCGGGGACCTTTGTGAGCATCCTGCAGGCCTGGTGCCATCCCTGCCCGCACGTAGCCCCTCAGCTGACTCCTCGGCAGTGCCAGGCACATGAAAAAGTCAGGCAGGTGCTGCCGGGGAGCTGCCCCGTATTTCATCCTGCCCGGACACCCAGGGATGCCTCTCCCCCTTCTCCTGGGAATGCCTTCGGCTGCAGCAGCTCCTTCACTCTGGATTTGCCTTTATTCTGATTTTCCCTTCCCTCGGATTTTTTCTTCACTCGGATTTTTTCTTCACTCGGATTTTTTCTTCACTCTGATTTTTCCTTCCCTTGGATTTTTCCTTCCCTCAGATTTTTTTCTTCATTCTGATTTTTTCTTCCCTTGGATTTTTCTTTAATTCTGATTTTTCCTTCATTCGGATTTTTTCTTCCCTCGGATTTTTCTTTAATTCTGATTTTTCCTTCCCTCTGATTTTTTTCTTCACTCTGAATTTGCCTTCCCTCGAATTTTTCCTTCCCTCGGATTTTTCTTTGAATTTTCCTTCACCTCGGATTTTTTCTTTAATTCTGATTTTTCCTTCCCTCGGATTTTTTCTTTAATTCTGATTTTTCCTTCCCTCTGATTTTTTTCTTCACTCTGAATTTGCCTTCCCTCGATTTTTTCCTTCCCTCGGATTTTTCTTTAACTTTGATTTTTCCTTCACTCTGATTTTTCCTTCTCTTGGATTTTTAACTCTGATTTTTCCTTCACTCTGAATCTTCCTTCCCTCAGATTTTTTTTCACTCAGATTCTTTTCACTCCGATTTTTTTTTTTTCACTCAGATTTTCCTTCCCTCTGATTTTTCCTTCATTCTGATTTTTCCTTCCCTCGGATTTTTTTTTCACCCAGGTTTCTTTTCACCCAGACTTTTTTTCACTCCGATATTTTTTTTCACTCGGATTTTTTTTCACTCGGATTTTTTTTCACTCGGATTTTTTTTCACTCGGATTTTTCCTTCACTCAGATTTTTCCCTCACTCTGACTTCCCCTTCACCTCTCGCTGCTGCAACCAGAGCAGAGCCTCCCCGTGGGAATTCCTGTGGAATTTTCACTGCCCTCCAGAGGGGTTTGGGGGCTGGTGCTGTGCCAGCCCCGGCAGAGCAGAGGCACAAGGGGCAGAAGCTCCCATTACTCCAACCCTGGCACATCTTGGTGGATTCTCCCACGCACGGGGCACCCGGGGAGTTGCTCAGGGATGGGCAAAAAGTCACCTCCATCAAAGCAGAGGATGGCAAAGAGAGGGAGGTGATCCCAGGGGATGCACGTTGGAAATGTCCAATCTCAGAAATGCACAGGGAACTTTAATATCAGCAGGAGGGGATCTCCCCCTTATGATCATTGCAGGTTTTGCTGTTGCAAGTCAGTTAAAATATGATGGTGACCCTCAAAGTGTTCGCTCCCAGTACATTTGGGATGTCCCCTAGCACATTTTGTTCAGAATAAATCGAACTTTTGGGGCTTATCAGACACAAATCCTCCCCAAAACAGAGCAAAGCTGAGAGAAAACAGCAACAGCTCCAAGACCTGAACCCACCCACTCCTGAAGGTGTTTTACAGAACTGAGCACCAGCCCAGCTGGAAAATTCAGCAGCTCTTCAACCAGCCACATTTACATTTAAATACAAGAACCCGCTCAGCCTTTACATGTAAACTTTGTTGGGAACCTCCCCAAAAACCCGAAAGTGCAACCAGAGATATTCAAGTACAAATGGTTGTGGAAAGAACCAAAGCAGAGGTTTTGCTGCTGTGTTTGAGCTGCAGCCTCTGCAGGGAACAAAGGTTAAGAATTCAGAGCCTCGGGTGAAAACATTTGGGTTTGCTGCTGACCTTCCAAAAGGATCTGGCCTAAGAGGCTGGAAAATAACAACCCTGAGACTCTGTCCCTTGTTTGTGTCCTGTGCTGGCTCTGGAGGGACACCAGGGGCACCCCAGCCCCCCTGGCACTGCCCTGGAGTTTCTCCTGGGGGGGATTGTCTCCCCTCCTTGCCTGGACAGCCACAGGCAGCAGTTGGGGTGAGCCCAGGGCAGGGAGGAAAAGAGGGACCCCCAGATTTGGGGGGATTTGGGGTTTCCTCTGCAGGGAAGACCTCAGGGAGCACAGATCACCTCGCATTTTTGCTGGAATCAGGCTTGGAGGTGGAAAGCAAACCCCACTGTGCTCAGACCTGGTTGGAATTTTGGGGTTTTGGGGTTTTTTCCCCCCCATCTCGTGTCTGCTCCTCTGCTCTCCCAGGAGGGCAAGGCTGCCAGGATGGGCAATGCCCTGGGCACCCTGGCAGCCTGCAGAGCTGGGGGAGCTCTGGCTGTTCCAGGCGATCCTCACAGGACCAGCTGAGGGCTCTGGTGTGAAGGAATCCAACTAACCCAGGCACTTTTGGGTTCTCCCTCTGAACACCGAGTCCCCTTCACCGAGGCAGCCTGACCCTTTTTGCTCTGGGATTTTCAGGGGGCAGAGCTCTGGGATTTTTGAGCATCCTCCTGGGCACAGCTGGATTTTCTGAGCATCCTCCTGGGCACAGCTGGATTTTTGAGCATCCTCCTGGGCACAGCTGGAATTTCTGAGCATCCTCCTGGGCACAGCTGGTTTTTTGGAGCATCCTCCTGGGCACAGCTGGAATTTCTGAGCATCCTCCTGGGCACAGCTGGATTTTTGAGCATCCTCCCGGGTACAGCTGCTCCTGCAGCCCCACAGAGCCCGGGGCTGCTCTGCTGAGCCCCACGCTGGGGTGTGGGGCAGGGAATGAGCCCTGCAGCTGCCAGGGCTGGGGCAGAGCTCGGGGCTCTCCGTGCCGGGGCTTTTCCTGCCTCACACCTGGAAGACGTGCGGGCTGCCCGGCTCCTGCTCCTCCGCCTCCCACAGGTTGTCGTAGCTCAGGTCGCTCTGGAAGCTCTGCAGCTCGGCGTAGTCGTGGTACAACGCGGAGTCCCGGCAGGGGCAGCTGGCATCTGCCAGGGCATAGGTGCCATCTGCGGGGAAACGGGATCGCAGAGTTACAGCTCTGGGTGGGTGTGTGTATAATTATAATATTAAATAGATAATATACAAATATAGGATTCCTACTTTTATAAATATATATATATATTTATATGTAATTTAATATATACATATATATACATCTATATATATATATATATATACACACACATACATTTAAAGATTCTATTTATACATAATATAATTATAATTATTGTAGTAGGATGTGGAGTCCCGGCAGGGGCAGCTGGCATCTGCCAGGGCATAGGTGCCATCTGCAGGGAAACGGGATTGTATAGTTACAATTGTGTGTTTATATATTTTATTTATGCTTTTAAAAAAATGTATTTATTTATATATAATACTTATGTATAAAATATAAAAATAAATATTATAATATGAAATAGATGTATAAATATATAAAAATTATCATCTTGTAAATATATATATTTATATGTAATATACAACATATAGTGTTTATATATATATATTCAAAAAATATATAATATGATTATAGTTATTGTGGTAGGATGGGGAGTCCTGGCAGGGGCAGGTGCCATCTGCCAGGACACAGGATTGTATATTTACAACTGTGTATTTATAGATTATATTATATTATATTGAATATATAAATATATTATTTCTACTATTATAAATATATATTTATATTTACCATATAATATATAGTTTATATATATATATAAAACTATATGTATATATATAATTATAATTATATTATATATATTTTTAATGTATATATATAATATATATATATATACATTAAAATATATATATAATATAATTACAATTATTGTGGTAGGACATGGAGTCCTGGCAGGGGCAGGTGCCATCTGCAGGGAAATGGGGAGGAATATTTATAATTCTTTTATATATATTAAAATAATGTTTATATGTTTTAGATAGATAATATTTATATTTTTATGTAAATGAATATATGATTATATATAAATATATAATATATATATTACATAAATTAGATATAATAAATTTATATAATTAAATAAATGTATAATAATATTTAATCTCCTAGTTTCATTATTTAATTTTAAAAGCTTTCTCTCAGGCCTCAGGTCTAAGGTGGTGCTCTCCGTTAAAAGTCAGTGTCTGTTAACAGAGAAATTCCCAAATCCTCATTACCCAAGGTGCCATGCTGGGGTGCCAGGGGAGGCAGGACAGGTGCCCGGTGCCAAAGGCAGGGCACAGCAGGATGGGGGCCTCACCTGGGGGATGCAGCTCAGGGCCCAGCTGTTCCTGCGGCAGGGAGCACATCTGGGGACAGAGGGACAGCCGGTGAGGGTGGCACGGCTGTGCCAGCCTGGGACCCTGCCCGGGGGGACATCGGCCCCATCCCTGCTGGGCAGAGCGCTCCGAGCCCTGCAGGGACCCCCCCGAGCAAGGTGGGACCCCAGCTTTGTTCCCCTGCACCCCCCGAGTGTCCCCTGCACCCCGAGTGTCCCCTGCAGTCCCCAAGAGTCCCCTGCACCCCCAAGTGTCCCCTGCACCCCCCGAGTGTCACCCTGCACCCTGAGTGTCCCCTGCACCCCCAAGTGTTCCCTGCACCCCCTGAGTGTCCCCTGCACCCCCCGAGTGTCCCCTGCACCCTGAGTGTCCCCTGCACCCTGAGTGTCCCCTGCACCCTGAGTGTCCCCCTGCACCCTGAGTGTTCCCTGCACCCTCTGAGTGTCCCCTGCACCCCCCGAGTGCCCCCATTTCCCCGCAGGGCAGTTCCCAGCCTCACCTCCCCCAGGTAGGAGCCCTGGGCAGGTGCCCGCAGCTGCAGCCGCCGTGAGGTGCCCGGGGTGCTGTAGCTGGGGACCGTGGGCACCTCCCTGCAGTGCCCTGGCAGGGGCTGGCAGTGCCACTGCTCCAGGGACAGCTGCTGGGCACCTGGCACTGTCCCCTGGGCGGCTCCTGGCTGCCCGTGGCACTGCAGGAACTGCAACAAAACCAGAACCAGGTTGGACCCTGGCTGTGCAGAGCTGGGAAATGCCCACCTGGTGCTGCCTCCAATGCCCACCCGGTGCTGCCCACCCCAGATCCAGCCCTGCTGGCAGCACGCTCAGGCCAAGCAAGGCTCGCTGGCTCTGCCCAGGTGGGCCACAGAGGCCAGGGCTCATCCCCGTGAGCCACAGCCGTGCTGGGAGCTGGCCAGGGGAAGGCAGGAGGGCGGGAGCAGCTCAGGGGGTGCAGAAGGGCAGGGGGGAGCCAGGAAGGACCCTGGAGGGAAGGGGGGTCCCCCCAGGGTGGGGATGACTCAGGAAGCCTTTCCCTATCAGATTCTCAGGAGCAGAAATGTGGCCTTTGCCAGGCACTCCCTTATCTCGGCTGGGATTTCTGGGGTGGCCAGAGAGGGCTCTGGCTCTGACTCATGTCCCGTCTCGGGAGCCTGGCTCACGTCTCTGTCCCTGCCTTTGTCGGTGGCTGATCAGACAGGGCAAACCTGCTCCCCTCTGCCCTGCCCCGCCTGGAGGCAGCACGGAGCTCTGCTGGGCCCTGCCCACCCCAACAAAGGCAGCTCTGGAGTTTCCATCCCTGCTCAGATGGTAGGAAAGGAACAGCCCCGGGCACAGCTCCGGGAGGCTGGAGCCTGGAGGCCCCACTGGGAGCACTGGGAGCACTGGGAGTGCAGGGATCACTGCAAAGGGGAGCAGCTGGGGGCTGAACTCCCACCCAGCTCTGTCTGTTCAGCCCCAAGGCAGGATGGAAACGGGGACAGGGCACTCACAGCTCGTCCCCAGGAGGGGTTGGAGTGGGGAATGGCCCTGTAAATAAAATCCAAATGCTGCTCATCCATGTGGGGAGATGGGGCTGACTCCTGGCTGGGCCAAGGAGGGGAATTCCTAAAGGAACAGTCACCCAGGGGTTGGGAAAGTGGCAGCACACTAAAAACCTGATGGAGACATGCTGGAAAACCCTTGGGAGAGGAGGCTGTGTCCCATGAGGCAATAACCTCCCACTCATGGGTTGCCTCAGGAGCTGGTGCCCACATCCCAGGGAAGGCATTGCTCCATCTGCCATTGCAACCTCCCTCCCACGGCCCCTTTTCCCATGGCAATGATTTCACACCTGCTCTGAAGCACCTGCCAGGCCCCCGTCCCTGCCAGCAGCACCAGCAGGGAAAGGTGAACCTTGCTCTTCCCAGGCAGGAGGATCCAGCCCCGTCCTGCATCCAGACCCATCCCACACCCAGCCCCATCCTGCATCCATCCCACACCCAGCCCCATCCTGCATCCATCCCACACCCAGCCCCATCCTATATCCATCCCACACCCAGCCCCATCCTGCATCCAGACCCATCCCACACCCAGCCCCATCCTGCATCCATCCCACACCCAGCCCCATCCTGCATCCATCCC
>JAWWMN010000073.1:6795582-6807376 GCA_035047745.1 Catamblyrhynchus diadema | reverse complement strand
GAATGCTGAGCTGCTCACAGGGATTTGGGAATGCTGAGCTGCTCACAGGGATTTGGGAATGCTGAGCTGCTCACAGGGATTTGGGAATGCTGAGCTGCTCACAGGGATTTGGGAATGCTGAGCTGCTCACAGGATTCAGGAACACTGAGCTGCTCACAGGGATTCGGGAATGCTGAGCTGCTCACAGGGATTTGGGAATGCTGAGCTGCTCACAGGATTCAGGAATGCTGAGCTGTTCACGGGGATTCGGGAATGCTGAGCTGCTCACAGGGATTCGGGAATGCTGAGCTGCTCACAGGATTTGGGAATGCTGAGCTGTTCACAGGGATTCAGGAACACTGAGCTGCTCACGGGGATTCAGGAATGCTGAGCTGCTCACAGGATTCAGGAATATTGAGCTGCTCACGTACAGCCCCGACCCTGCACAGGGCCAGGAGACCTCCCTGGGATGATCCAACCGCAGCAATTGGGATCCAGCCCAGGGAAGGCCTGGGAGGAGCGGCTGCATGCTCAGGAAAGGGTTAACCCTGCACTGAAACTCCGAGCCAGCCAAGCCGCAACCACCGGGCTGGTTTTGCTGGTTTGGGGGCAGGTGAGCAGCAATTATCACCCCCAAACCACCCCAGATCCGCATTGTTTTCCCCCAAACCCTTTAATTTTTTTTTTATTTTGGGGTTTTTTGAGGTTTTTTTTGCCTGAAACTCACTCCCCGTTCTCTGTTAAAATTCCAGCCCATGCTCCCCCCGCTGGCTCATGCAAAGGTCACACTCGGCTCGCTTGAAACCCAGCCCGAGCCGGCCTGAAACGCTGCCAGGCTCTTCCCAAAGCTCGGCTCCTGGCCGCAGTTTCGGGTTGCTAATCCAAGGCTGGCCGGGTTTCACATTTCTGAGCAAGAACCTTCGGCTCTGCCCTCCCAGGAGCAGCCCCGGGCAGGGACAGGGACAGGGTGGCAGCGCCAGGGGCAGGGTGGCAGCGCCAGGGGCAGGGTGGCAGCGCCAGGGGCAGGGTGGCAGTGCCAGGGGCAGGGTGGCAGTGCCAGGGGCAGGGTGGCAGCGCCAGCCACCTCCGAGCAGAGGGAAAACAGAGCAGGGAGATGCCCTGAGGCAGCGGGATGGGCTCAGGATGCAGGAGCAGGAGGCACTGACCCTGGGGACAGCCCTGGAGTGCCCAGCTGTGCCTGGACAGGCACTGTCCCCTGTCCCAGAGCTGTCCCCGGGCACAGGTCCCAGCAGGATGAGAGGATTCTGTCAGTGGCTGCCCCTGAGAATGTCCCAAACCAGGCTGGACAGGGCTGGGAGCAGCCTGGGACAGGGGAAGTGTCCCTGCTGTGGCATGGGTGGCACTGGATGGGCTTTGGAGCTCCTCCAACCCAAACCATTCTGTGATTCCGTGACTCTGGGTGGCACAGTGACACCATGGCCTGGGTGGCTGTGCTGCTCCTGCCTTGGGGACAGCAGCTGTAGGGCCAGGTGACCTCTGCCATGGCCCAGCCACCTCCCTTTCCATGCTGTCCACTGACTGTCTGCCCAGGCAGAGAGAGCCATTCTCTTCATTCTCTTCATTCTCTTCATTCTCTTCATTCCCTTTATTATCTTTATTCTCTTCATTATATTATCGATCCATATTGTTATTCCATTATTATTCTATTTATTCTATTCATTTATTTATTCTATTTATTTATTTATTTTAAAAGAGGCCTCTGGGCTGAAGTTCCAGCTCGCAGGAATGCTTTTTCCCCCCGAACCCGGCAGGATCAGGTTTAACCTGTGCACTCCCCTTCCTGCCGTTTCCACTAGATGTCATTACAGCCACCAAGTCCGCGCTTTCCCGGCATTTTTCACCTCTCCGGAGGTTCAGATTCTGTGGGAAACTAAAATCGGAGCGTGGGGTGTGCGGAAGGGGGGGCCGTGCTGGAGCAGCCAGGGGAGGGCAGGGCTTGGGGATCTCCTGAGCATCCATCCCTGCTGGGGGAGAGGGGAAAATCCCAGTTCCACTGGGCTGGGAGGGCAGGGGCTGTGCTGACCCTGCCTGGGAACCCCTGTCCTGGCAGGGAAATGCTCAGTGAAGGACGGGGGGGTCACCACTGTCACCCTGGGCATCCCTGGGAGCTCCTGGAGCTCTGGCAGCCTTGGGAATGTCACCAGCACCCTCTGGGGGAAATCCCTGCCCAGAAATCCAACCTGACCCTCCCCTGGCACAGCTCCAGCCTTGCCTGGCTCCTGCTCTTGGTCTCGTGCCCCTCCTGAGGCAGCGGCAGGGAGGTGTCCCGGGACCACGAGCTGGGCTCCTGGGCCACCCCTTTGTGTCCTTCCCCTCCTGCACCCAGAACCAGAGCGGCTGACTGGGGATGGAGCCCTGGAGGGGAGTGGTGGCCACCAGGGTCACCATGCTGGCCACCAGGAGCAAGGAATAGACAGAGAAAGGGAGAAGGACCCGAGAGTTCTCCCGGAGGGTCCAAGCCCTGCCCTCCCTGGAAAGGGAACGGTAGCAGGAGCAGCAGCGCTCGCTGTCCCAGCTCTGATTAACGATGTTTTGGGTTGAAAGGGCCTCTCCTCCCAGCCCAGCCCCAAACACAAGCTGTTCCACATCTGCAGGGCCCCGCAAGGTCCCCAGTTCCTCACCCCGGCGCTGCCCACCCCGTCCCAGCAGCTCCAATCCCCAATTCCCGGGGCTGTGTTGCTGTAGCTCCGCACATCCCTCGCACATCCCTCGCACATCCCTCGCCCCCCGCGCTGATCCCGGGCTGATCCCGGGCTGATCCCGGCCCACCCACTGCCAGCAGCCTCAAAGAGCGCGGCCAGCTCGGGTTGCAAACACAACAGAGCCCAGAGCTCCACACGTGGAGCTCGCCCAGCCCCAGCCCCGGGCACAGCCCCGGCTCCAGGGCTGCCCCAGCCCGGCCTGGATCAAAGCACAGCCCAGCACCGCTGGGTTCATCACCTTTTGTAGAGACCACGTAACTGAGAGGCGTTTTAAAAGATTTTACTGTGTTATCAGTCTCGATGGAGAGAGAGACAGAAGGGATGCAAAACTCGACGCTGTTCTGATTAGAAGCCAGGAGCTCCCCACCCAAAATTTCTCCCTTAATTTTTCAGTGAAAAATTTCAATACTAAATTTCAATACCTACTAAATTTCGATACTTTATAAATGCTTTTTAGCCTATTAGTTTTGCTACACAATACTATTACTTCTAATCACCTGTATTTTTACCCCACATGGCCCTGCTACAATGCACCTTTCATAGTTGTAATGCAGGACTGGATAAACTTCCCATCTTTAAGAATTCTTCCCATCTTTACGAATTCTTTACAAATCCAGTTCTCCCAGAGGACATTCATTAACCCACCCGATTCCCAGGCTCCAAAGTGGGAATTTCCCAAATGCCTGGGGAGGGTTTCCGAGCCCCCCGTGGACGTGCCAGCAGCGGGTGATGGTGGCACTGTGCCAGCAGTTGGTGACAGTGACACCGGGCCAGCAGTGAGGGACACCGTGCCAGCCGTGCAGGAGGGAGCCGTGCCAGGAGCAGCACCAGGCTCAGCCCTGAGGAGCCCAAATGTCAGAAGAGCCCAAGCTCTGCCAGCTGACAGCTCCCGAGGACCTGAGGACGCTTTCCCCTGATCCCGAAATCCGCCGCCCTCGCTCACCTGGGAGTGAAAAGCTCCATCTGGGCAGAGCTTCCTTTAATTTGTTCTCATGTTTTTGAATAAAAAGCCCCACAGAGGATCGCAGCCAGCCCTGATCTGCTCAGGCTGGAGGTTTTTGCAGAGGTTTCTGGGGCAGGGTTAGATTAGAGCTGGTGGGTGACTCTGGGTTGGCCATTGCAGAGCCTCCGGGCGCTCCCAGCAGCCAGGGCAGAGCAGCAAAGGTAAAAACCCAGAGCTGGGACAGATCCTGGAATGGTTTGGGCTGGAAAAAAGCTCAGTCCCACCCCATGGGCACCTTCCACTGTGCCAGGCTGCTCCAAGCCCCTCCAACCCAGCCTTGGACACTTCCAGGGATGGGGCAGAGCTGTGCCAGGAACAAAATTCTAAATTCTAAAAATTCCTAAATTCTACTTCCTAAATTCCTAAATTCTTCCTTTTCCAAGCCGAAGCCCCAGAGTCGGTTCCACATCCCCACTTTTCCTTCCAAGAGCCCTCCTGGCAGGCCTGGCTGGGCTAATCACTGCTGGCTAATTGGCCAGGCAGTGCCTGCAGCCAGGAGGGGCTGCTGGAGGAGCTGAGGCTGCTTCTGCACCTTTTTTATTCCTCCCCCGGGGCAGAGAGGCTCAGAAACTCCCGGCCTGGCACCGGGGCTCCCCTGCTCTGGCATCTTAACAAGGAGCAGCTGCTGGAGGCAGAGTGAGGAGCTGCACAGGGAAAAGGCCCGGCTGCATTAATTAAAGGTCACAGGGCCATTCCAGAGGCTTCCCAATTACCTCTGCCAGAGTGTGGCTAATGTGAGATAATGATGTCACACAGCCACTAATGAGGCAGGTTATCCAAACCCCCCAGCCCCCTCCCTGCCAGGATCTCTGGGATGAGCAGAGGGAAAAGGGGAACTCTTCCCTCCGCTCCTTTTCCTTCAGGACCTGGATAAAGGAGCCAGGGCAGGCAGGAGGAGAGGCCTCGGCCCTCTCTGGGGTTTTTGTGCCGAGCAGCAGCTCAGCAAGGCCCCTTCCCCTCTGGAACGGCCCCTCAGGAGTGATGTCAGCAGGATATTGTGGGGCGCTGACCCTGCTGGGGCCAAGCCCAGCCCCATTAGCGCTCCTTAATTGAGCCTAATTGGGAGGTGAGGATCTGCTCCTGCTCTGGAAGGATCCATCCGAGCAGGGATGCAGGATTCCCTGGGCTCCCCCAGCAGGGATCTCCAGGGAGCAGCGCTGGGTGGGGAGCAGGAACCACTGGATCTTCTCTCAGCACCCTCGGGGCAGGAGGAGAAGGGGCCTGGGGCTGGGGGACACAAAATCCCACTGGGATGGTCCCTCTGAGGAGCAGCCTCCTCTTCCTCACCTCCTCTTGCTCACCTCCAAGGGGTCTTGGGTCAATATTGGTTTGGGGGGCAGATGGAAAAGGTGTTGGAATGCTCAATTCCTGCACCAGGCAGGAGGAGCAGGGACAGGGGTTAAAGTCAGGCCAGAAATGGGGAGAAAGCCACAGGGTGAAGTTCTTGGAATGGGAGGAGGACAGGGGCCAGGGAAGCACGCAGAATGGAGCAGTGAGAACATCTGGAGTGGAGGGAGGTGTCCAGCCCCAGCTCCACAGCCGAGAGCTGGGAGGAAAGGCTGAATAACCTGGGAGAAGCAGCTGGGAGATGGGATGTGCCAAAGGAAGCGGCCCCAGAGCCCAACCCCAAATCCAGACCCTGCAGAGGGCCCAGCCTGGCTGAGGGGCTGCTCCTTTCCCAGCTGCTGGAGCCAATTCTGGGATTCTGAAGCAAAGGGGGCCCTGCCCCAGCATCCCCCACCCTGCAGGGAGCCCAGAGCCTCCTTTCTGTGCTTGGAACATTCACCTGGGTGAGAGCAGAGCTCTGCAGCACAGCTCAGAGCAGCCCTGGGAGTGATGGAGAGATGCACAGCTGGGTGGGCTGCACAGCTGGGTCAGCACCACAGCTGGATGGGCTGCACAATGGAGGGGCTGCACAGCTGGATGGGCTGCACAGCTGGATGAGCTGGATGGGCTGCACAGCTGGATGGGCTGCACCGCTGGATGGGCTGGATGGGCTGCACAGCTGGAGGAGCTGCACAGCTGGGTGAGCTGCACCACTGGATGGGCTGGATGGGCTGCACAGCTGGATGGGCTGGATGGGCTGGATGGGCTGCACAGCTGGATGGGCTGCACCGCTGGATCAGCCCCACCAGCTGGAGCTGCCAGTGGCACCCCACCATGGGCCAGCCCTGGGAATGGTCCCCAGGCTCCAGAGGTCCCTGGGGCCGGGCTGCTGCTGTGACAGACAGAGCTCAGCCCCTGCCTGGCTGCTGCCTCCTCCAGGGTGGATCCCGTGGGGGATTCACCCCCTTGGGAGCCTGGGGAGGGATCAGAGCTTATCTCTGCTCACCCTCTCCCCGTGCCCTCCTGTTGCCTGCTCAGGTAATTTCTGCCCAGCACTCATCTCTTTCTGTCCCTGGCCTCCACTTTGTCCAGTCCTGAGCTGGCTCTTCTGGACTCATTTGTTGTCCCAGGCCAAGTGCTCCTGCGGGCAGGGGAGCAGCGGAGGCAGCACAGAGGAGGGATCAGGAGCCCTGCCCTGAGCCTCACGCACCTGCGGAGCCGCTGGAAGGGACGGGGGCAGGAGAAGCAGCTCCTTCTCTCCCACCCAGACCCGCACCAGGGAGCTGCACGCTGGAATTTCCCGGGGATAAACTGCAGTGACCCCGTCTCCAGAGGAGCTGCTGAGCCCAAACCGGATCCAGAGCCATAAAATTGGAGTGTTTGGGAGCAGGAGCTGCCAGCTGTGAGTGCTCAGGCTCCGGGAACAGCCAGCACATGGCTGGGCTGGGAGCACAGGCAGGGGGAGGCAGAGCTGGAGCAGCAGCAGCAATCTCAGCCTCAGAGCTGAGCAGAGCCGGGGCTGCTCATTATCTGCAGCTCCCACCCCTCCCACATCCTGCTCGGCAGTGTTGTCAGGGCAAAGTGAAGGCAGGCAGGGAGGGAGAGGAGAGATGAGAAGCCTGAGAAGGCAGGAGCAGAGGGGGAAGCAGCATCCAGCTCCGCCAGGGCCAGCCGGGCACAGCCTGGGCTGGGAAGGAGCTTTCTGCCCACCAGGATCCCCCAAATTCCCAGCCAGGCTCCAGCAGCCAAGGGCGGGGAGCTGCTGTCCCTCTGCCAGCCCCGTGACATCTGCTGCAGGAATTCTGCTCCCCCAGGCTGGCTGGGATTTCAATTCTGCTCCCCCAGGCTGGCTGGGAGTTTTTTCCATGCGCTCACGGATCAGGCTAAATCAACACAAATCTCCCAACCTGCAGCAAAGGAAGAGGCTGGGAAGGGCTGGAGCACTAAAGCCTGACCTTTGCTAATCCCCAGGCAATCAGGCAGGCGAGGAGCTTGCTGCAGGCACCGGGCAGACTTTGCTCTCCCCACGGGCAGCGTTTTTAACCTTCCTGTGCTCTCTGGAGCAGCAGCTGTGGGGCAGGGCAGGGCTGGGGGAGCTCTGGGAGCTGCTCCAGGACGATCCCAGCCCTGCCTGGGGCTTCCAGGGAAGCCGGGATGTGCCTCAGGAGACCTGGGAGCAGCAGCACCTCCCTTTGCTCACTTCTCCATTTCTAAAAATGGGGATAGCGAGGCTGAGGCCTTGGAGATGTTGCTATAAAAAACAATCCCTGTGTAGCAACTGGAGTGCTTGCAGCAGACTGGGAAGGTGCTGCTGCTTCCAAGCAAAATCTGGATGTTCTGAGCAAATTCCTTGGCTCGTCTGGCAGCCTCAGGACCCTCAGCCATGAGCCAGGCCCAGTTCTGGTCCCAGATTTCGGGTCCCTGCACATCCAGGCTGTCCCCAAGCCCGGGTTTTGTGCAACCTGCAGCACTCAAACATCTCCAGCTTGGAGAGAGAAATAAACAGAGGGTGGCAAAGCTGAGCAACACCTGCTGCAAAGCCAGACCCACCACAGCCAGGCAGAGCTTCCTGCTGGGAATATGCCATGGGAATATGGACTATTCCAGCAGTGCAGAGCCTGGTGCAGCTGTGCAGAGCTGTGCATGCTCAGCAGGGGCAGGGGGAGTGGGCTGGGGCTCAGACAGCAGCAGCATCCCCACCTCCCATCTCTGCCAAAATCCCAAACCCCGAGCAGGGATGCAGGGGTTGGCACTGCTGGGGATGGCAGGGATGCAGGGATGCAGGGATGCAGGATTCCCGCAGGGCACGGTCACACCCCTGCCCCAAACGCTTCAGAAGGAAATCAGATCCCTGCCAGGTGAGCAGCTGGGCCTCCTCAGGGGCTCCAGGGCACAGCCAGAGCCAGCCTGGCTTTCCCCGGGCCCTGAGCCTGCCACAGATTGGTGCCACCATCGGTGCCACCATCACTGTCACCAGCGCTGTCACCATCAGTGCCACCATCAGTGCCACCACCATCGGTGCCACCATCGCTGTCACCATCAGTGCCACCATCAGTGCCACCATCAGTGCCACCATCGCTGTCACCATCGCTGTCACCATCGGTGTCACCATCGGTGCCACCATCGCTGTCACCAGCGCTGTCACCATCAGTGCCACCATCGCTGTCACCGGCTCCTGCCGCTCTGTGGGGACGGTGACTCAGGGTGACTCATCCCGAGCCTGGCTCTGTGCTGATGGAATCGCCTCCCCAGCGCCACTTTCTGCAGGCAGGGACCCGTCCGCAGCTCTGCCCGCCCTCATCCCGCTCTGCCCGCTGTAAATCCGGGAAATTCTTGTTCTCGTTTTCCTCGGGAAGCGGCTCCCGACTCCTCCTCAGGCGGAAAATCAACACCGAGTCTGTCGCCTCTGAGCTATGGGCGAGTTTAGGGGCTGCAAGTGTGAAGAAGTTAATGGTCTGACAGCGCTGTTAATGACCCCGGGGGCTGCGCCAGGGCCACCCCCGAGGGCCGGGCTGTGTCACGGCTGTCACCAGCCCCAGGTGGCCCTGCAGGAGGGTGTCCCTGGCCGGACTCTTGCCCGACCCCGGGTGTTGCAATCCCGGGCTCGGAGTTTTGTGCTCGTGTGGATTGGCACGAATAGAGGGGGGTGGAGAGGGAGGGGAAAACTCCCTTGGTGGCTCGCTTTGAACGCCCTGGGATGTTTGCAAAGCCATCAGAGAGCGATGCCTGCCCGGCACCCCCGGGGCTCGCACGGGGATGGGGATGGATGGAGCTGCTGTCCATAAAGTGGAAAACAAGGATTATGGAGTTGTTCCCGCCCGTAGGGTAAATAAGCAGGACGTGTGGAGCACAGGGAGTTCCCATCCAGAATGTGAACGCCGTGGAATTACAGGGCACGGGGAGTTCGCATCCCTCCACTAAATCACAACCACTCGACACCAGCGAGCTGCCCCGGGCGGATTCCCCCTTCCCGAGGAAACATTTTCCAGGCGGCCCCTGCGTGCCCTGCCGGCCCTGGGGGCCCTGGAGCCGGGCTCGGCAGAGCTCTGGCCTGATTTCATCCCAGATTTGTGTCTGTGCCGGGGCGGCGCTGCTGCCTGGGGCCGCTTCTGGTTCGTGTTAAGCGCAGCAGCGCTAATGGGATCCGTGTGACTGCGGGGGAACGGCCCGGAGCTGCCGGGAACGCATCTGCCGGGGAGCCTGCCTGCTGCTGGCGCTGCCGGGGAGGCCTGGGCACTGCCAGCCCCGCCGGTGCCAGCCCTGGACAGTGCTATCCCCGGCACTGCCAGCCCCGGCACTGCCAGCCCCGGCGGTGCCAGCCCCGGGCAATGCCAGCCCCGGGCAGTGCTATCCCCGGCAGTGCCAGCCCCGGCACTGCCAGCCCCGGGCAATGCCATCCCCGGCAGTGCCACTCCGGCAGGGCCAGCCCCGGCGGTGCCAGCCCCGGTACTGCCAGCCCCGGGCAGTGCCAGCCCCGGCAGTGCCAGCCCCAGCAGGGCCAGCCCCGGGCAATGCCACCGGGGATTCTCTGGATGCTCCTTCCCAGTCGCCGGGAGCTGCCCGGGGTGGGATTAGCGGCCCCTCAGGGTGGGATTAGCGGCTCCCCGGGGAGCTGCATTGGGGTTTTGGAGCCCGGAGCACATCCCCGGTTTTTGGGAGATGCAGCAGCGCTGGGCAGAGGGGGAGGACAAGGGCAGGAGGTTTGGGGAGCAGGGAGCAGAGCAGGACGGGATTGGGAGCCAAGGGAGAAAGGCAGGAAGGGGTAGGGATCCAGGGGAGCAGGGCAGGCAGGGCTGGGGAGGCAGGAGGAGGTTTGGGGAGCAGGGAGCCAAGGCAGGGATGGGAAGCAGGGCAGGCAGCGCTGCCAGGCTCCCGAAGAGCCCTCCTGCCTTCTCCACACATCCACAAAGGCTCTTTGTGACCTGCTGGGGCAGCTCAGGCCTGGGGGAGAGCCGGGGCAGGGCTGGTGGCCACAGGGACACTCAGGGAGGGACATCCAGCCGAGCTGGGGCTGGCGCAGCGCAGCTCCGGGGCCCGGAGCCTCTCTCTGCTCAGCCCAGAGCCCAGCCCGGGGGCAGGAGCTGAGCTGGGGAGGAAAGCAGCCTGCTCCAGCCTCCCCTGAGCCTGGATTTGGGATGGAAGCAGCCAGAGCCTCTTCTCCTGACAGATCCGCTCGCTCAGGCACACACAGCAGCGTTTCAGTGCCCTGCTCCTCGGCGCTGCGAGGAGGAATCAATCTTCATTTGGCTGCCCAGCCTGTCCAGCTGGATGGCAGCATCTGCCGCAGCAGGGCTGGGAGCCGTCCCTGCCAGCAGGAAATGTCATTAGCGGTGCCACTGTGGAGGCTGCAGGGAGCACAGGTTTAATATTTAATTCCAGGCCCTGGTGTGGCGGCAGCTCCTCAGCGCTGCTTTCTCACCCCGCCGGGGGGCTCCAGCAGGAAAAAACTGAGCAATCCTAAATCCCAGCTCCCCCAGGGCTCAGCACCTTTTGTTTGTTTGTTTATTTATTTATTTATCTATTTATTTATTTATTTATAATATATAAGATACAATAATACAATAATATAATATAATATATAATATATAATATATAATATATAATATAATAATTGGTATTTATTTATTTATTTATTTATTTATTTATTTATTTATTTATTTATTTATTCTGCTTTTTCACCAGCAAGTGCCAAGAGGCTCCTGGGCACTGTCAGGAGGAACAGGAGAGCTCTGAAAGCCAAATTTCCCTGAGAAGAGGGAGGGGAAATGGGCTCGGTGACAATGTGTGTGCCCTTCAGCGACAATGTGTGCACCCAGCTCCTCTCCGCCTGTTCCACGCGGGCACAGCGTGAAAATGAAGGTGTTTTCTGCACAGGGCACCGTCCCAGCTCCGCCCCGCCCGATGGGGTTTAGCGCTGGTGGATGGCTGGTGATCAGAAAGGTCTTTTCCTTATCAATGCTGTGATTTCCCAGTCCCTGCCCTTCAGTTTAGCCCCGCTCCCTCCCGGGCACCAAACACCAACTCCGGGCCATCCCCAGCTCAAACAGCGCTTTGGGGGGAGACAGGAAAACGTCTGGGATGGGGGAGCATCTGTCCCACCCAGCCGCGAATTCCCCTGACACAAAAAAAACAAAAAAAAGGGAAATCGGCGGTGGCACCGCCGGCATTGTCCCGCAGGGTCCCCTCCTCCTGTCTGGCACCCCCCGGCCGGCCCGGGCAGTGCTCGTCCCCTCCCAGGCGGGTGTGAAGCGCTAATTGCTGCCGACACCCTCCAGGCCGGCGGCTTCGGCCGCCCCGAGCCCCGGGCACTCCCCCGGAGCGCGGGGTGAAACCCAGCCCTGGCACCGCGGCGGGGACAGCCGCACCTGGGCTCCTCTGCCCTCCCCAGGGCTCCACCGGGCTTCCCTCTGCCACCCCCGCGGCTGCCCTGTCACAGACGTCTTTCATGGAAAATCCTTTCCTTAGGATTTGTCCTCCTGAGAGGCTGAGAGGCCTCAGGAACAGAATGCAAACAGTGGTTATCTGCTGCTGTGGGATGCAACAGGTGCATCTGGGGTTGGTCTTGTGTGGTTGTTCCTAGTTAATGGCCAATCACAGCCCAGCTGGCTCGGACAGAGCCCGAGCCACAAACCTTTGTCTTTCTGATTTTATTCTATTCTTAGCTAGCCTTCTGATGAGAACCTTTTCTTCTATTCTTTTAGTATAGTTTTAATGTAATATATATGATAAAATAATAAATCAAGCCTTCTGAAACATGGAGTCA
>JAWWMN010000073.1:6743972-6754921 GCA_035047745.1 Catamblyrhynchus diadema | reverse complement strand
GAAGGAAGGAAGGAAGGAAGGAAGGAAGGAAGGAAGGAAGGAAGGAAGGAAGGAAGGAAGGGGAAAAGGGAAAGATGGAAAAAAGGAAAGGGAAGAAAACAAAAAGAAGAAAATAGATGGGAAAACAAGATGGGAAAAGGGAAAGAAAAGCGCTTGGCAGCGTTCCCATTCTCGCGGCTGATCACGTCCCGGCCCTTTCATCTCGGAGCAGTTCCAGGTGCTCTGCCTCATGCCAGGAGCACCCACGGCAGCCGCGCTGGGGAAGCGGCTCCATCCTCCCGCAGACATCAAAGGCTCCAGGAGAATTCATTCCTTCCAGGAGCCTTTTCCTCTCTCTCCCCGCGGCACACGTGACCGCAGGAACAGCAATTCCGGGCTGAATTATGATTTTTGCTGTGTGGGAGGTGTTGTTTTTCTGGAGGAGTCCAAGTGGCAGCAAAGTGGAGCCCATTCCTCTGGAGGAAGGGTGCAGGTTGTGTCCCTGGGGAGGAATAAATGTTATTAAAGGGCTTTTTGAGTGTCATTGCAAAGGTTCGGGGCTCAGTTTCCTTCTGAGAGCAATAAACTGCAGAACAACAGCCCCTTGTGCAATCTCCCTGAAAATAAGGGAGGCTGTAAAAATCCTGGGAGGAAATAAGTCATGATAATAATAATAATAATAATAAAAAAATTGTGTTCCTCCTTCTGCAGCTCGCTCTGAACGCATTAATTACATAATTACACAGAAAAAAAAAAAAAAAAGAGTCACGACTGGAGGATTTCAGCAGAATCCACATCCAGTGATGCAATCCCAGGCTGGGAGCAGCCCTTGCTGGCTGCGCTGCTCTCCGGAGGGAATTCCAGGGGCGAGCTCGGGAGCATTCCTGGGGCTCCGAGCCGCCGGCATCGCCCCCAGCCCTCTCCTCCGCCTCCCACCCCTCCAGCTTCGCGGGGAAAATCCTCATTTCCTTCCGTTCAGATGAAGCCGGAGTTCTGCCCTCTGCCAGGACTGGCACTGGGGATTGGGTTTGTTGTTTTGGCTTTGGTTTTGGGGTTTTTTGTTGTTGTTCTATCCCCACCTAAACCCACATTTGGATGTACCCAGGGTCATTTCCCATCCCGCGGGGTTTTTCACCCTTTTAGCGGCGACCGAAGCTGCCCCAAGGGGACAGGATGGGGACACAAACACCCCCTGCCACCCTCCCAGCTGTGGCCAGCTGTGCCTGCCCAACCTCCCACCCCTGCAGCTGCAAAACTCCCAGAAGGAGCCCGGGAAATTCCCTGTTTGCACTCTGGGAAAAGATCCCGAATCCCAAAATCGGGAGTTTTGGGGGATATCAGGAAACGGGGGGCGTTGGGATGGCAGCGCTGCGAGCACAGCCTCCCCTCCCCGAGGCTTTTCTCCCTCTAAGCCGCTTTTCTCCAGCCCAGCCCACATTTTACATCTCTTTTCCATCTATTTTATCCCCCGTGCAAGGTCCGCGGGAGATGCCAAGGAAACGAACGCCAGGAGTGGCGGATCCTGGGATGGCAGCTCTGATCCCGCGGCGTTTGTGCCCTTGCGGCTGGAATTGCAATTATTTCACCTTCCCCTCCTGCAATTCCTCCCTGGGAGCTGCCCCAGCGCGGGATAATTCGGGTTTTCCAGCTTGTGCTGGGATGTGAAAGCCTTTGAACAACCTCTGGATGGAGACCTGGGATTTTCCTTCTTAGGGCTTTGTGTGCAAAGTCCCTCTCTGGGCATGGCCTATATATTTAATCTTGATCCCTTAAAAAAAAACAACCGCTCGCGTTCATGCATGTTTTTAAATAAAAACAGCTTAAAAGCTTTGAGTTCTGATGGTGTGAGACGAGTTACTCATGCCCATACCGGGGCTGAGGACACGAGGCAGGGGACAGGGCAGGGACAAACGCTGGTGGCCGTCCCCGCTCGTCCCTTTGATCCTAAACCCCATTTTATTGCATCCAGCCCGCTCAAAATCTGGAAACGCCGCTGAAAAGCTTTGCAGCCCACGGGGGGAAGAGGCTCATAAAAGGTCGCGGGGGGCTGAGCGGGGTTCGTGTCGCTGTCCCCGAGCCCCTCCCTGGCGCTGTTTGCTCGCCCATTGTTGGGGACAGCTGGGGCTGCTCAGCCTCTCCAGCGCTGTTTGCCCCGGACTGGGCTCTAATCCCTCCGGGATTTCCCGGCCTTGATCCCATCCATCACCCCGGGAAGCGGCGCAGGGAATGCTGCGCCACAAATGAAGACATTAAGGGCTGGCAGCTCGCGAGCAGCTTTTTCTTTTTTTTCTTTTCTTTTTTTTTTTCTTTTTTTTTTTTTTTTTTCTGGCGGCCCATAATGGGGAACAAATTACAGCGCAGCCTCCAGCCCCGAGCATCCTCCCGTGGCCTCTTTTGTCCCCGCGGAGTTTCCAGCTCTAATCAGCTGAAATTAATTAGCAGGGGTCATGTGGCCGCCAAAATCCCCCTCCAAACAAGCCCAGGGCCAGGAAGGGGTTTGGGGAAATTGTGCCGGGAAGTTTTTGTGTCCTGATCTCTGTCCCGCTCCTGTCCCATCCCTGCGGAGCTCTCCTTCTCCAGTGCCAGCTGAAATAATTCCCAACAGCAGCAGAGCAGGGAAAATCCCCAGGGATGGCTCCAGCTCGGCCAGCTCCCAAAATCTCATCCAAAACCTGGATATTTCCAAAGCTCTGCGGTCAAGGCTGGGTCCCACAGGCCAGAGGCTCTTCCATCTTTTATTTAGATCTGATATTGGTAGAAAAAGTCATGGAAAGGGCTGTAAACATCGGGAATGGGCAGTGGGGGAGCCCCAAATCCCTGGAATGGTTTGGGAATCCATGGATACAGCTCAAGGACATCACAGGGGGGTGATGGTTGGGCCTCGAGGCCTTTCCCAACCTTTAAAACTCCAGGATTCCTTGATTCCAGGGATCCATAGCCGTGCCCCAAGCTGTGCCAAGAGCCTCCCTCATTGCTGAATTTCTCCCTGGATTCCAGGAGAGCCCAGCCCGCTCCAAATCGCAGCAAACCCAGGAGCTCTGGGGGCTCCTCCGGCTGAAAGGGGAAATATTTCCAAGAAAATTCCTGTCTACACCAATTAACTCCTCTTCATCCCACCCGCTCCTTTTGAGTGCTGGGAAGGAATCTCACCACGTTAGAAATGGAGATTTTGGGTTTTTGGGGTTTTTTTTCCCTCTTTTTCACGAGGAAGCAAATGGGCTTTAATTTCTTTTCTCCCCTCCTTTCCTCCTTCCCCGCCCTTGGAAATTCTCCTAAAAGGAAATTGCGGCGGCGTAGACAAAACCCCTTTTTGGGAGGTTTTGCCCTGGTTTTGTCTCTCTCGGCGCTGAGAGCTGAGGAGGAGCCGGCACACAGAATAGCCCAGCTGATTGAGACAGATGTTCCCTTCTTCTGCAAGTGCCAAAAACTCTGCCCCAGCGCGGATCTGCTGACTTTCCCTTCCCTGGAAAACATCTTGAAAAGGCGGCGGGGATGAAAAGAGGGATTGGAGCCGCGTCCTGCCCGGATTTTCCACAGCCCAGGGTCCCTTTCAGGGGGTCCTGTTCCTCTGGGGACGGAGAAAAGGGGCTGAGCCTCGGCGCTGCGTGTGCAGGAGGCAGAAAATAGAGTCAATTACAGCGCTGCGAGGCGGCCCGGGGCAGATCTCCTGCCACGCCTGGCACTGCTATTGTCCTTCGTTATGTGAGGGGTTCGAGCCCAGCACAATTCCAGCTGCTCCCGAGGCAGAGCTGAAAGTCTCCCCTGGGACGTGTGGAGGTGGGGATGGGATGTTCTGGCGGGGTTTTAAGGAGAGTTTTTGGTTGGCACTCAATAAAAATGTCCTCGTGAGATGGGGTGATGGTGGCATCGCCCATTTCTGTGCCTGGCACAGCTTCCCAAGGGATTCACTCCTGATGGTTCATTCCTCCTTGGGTGGATGCTGCTGCTTCCAGAGCTTCGTAGAGCCCAAATGTACCTGGGAGCAGGGCAGCGATGGTTCCTAAGGGACACAGCAGCATGAAAAACTCACAGAAATCCTTTCATCCCTCAGGTTTTCCCGCAGAGCAGGTAAACCCCAGCCTGCTCTGCCATCCCCACATCCCCCAGCCCCTTCCCTCTGAGCTCCCTCCATCTCTGTCCCCATACCTGGGGAAAAGGAGGGAGGGGGAAAAGCCACCACCTCTATTTGCTTTTCTTTGAGCAGATTTGTCATTTTGCCATCTGCAGGCGAGCGTGCTCCCCCACAATGGGGTTTGTTTGACTTCCCTGCTAAAAGGGTCCCTGGGTTTTTTTGGTTTTTTTTTTTCCAGGCCCTGTCCAGGGCTTTCCCCGCCTCATTCCTTTCACTGGGGCTGTTGATGAGCTTGGCCTAATCAGATTAACTCAACCCAGACACAGCAGTGGCAGTTTATTCTCTTTTAAAAGGACTCCACGGCTTCCTACAAACTTTTTGTAAACTCTTCATCTCCGGCTCGGCTCCTTTGTAAGCTCGATCCAATGGGGCCTTTGAGAGGCCGGCAATGAGGAGCTGTTAGAATGGGTCACTAATCCAGAAGAGGGGAGAAATTCCTTTAAAGCCGCGCACTGAGGCATCGGGAGCACCCGCGGGAAGAGGGACTGGAATTCCCGAGGAGCCGGGACGTTCCATTCCAGGCCTGACATGGAATTTTTGGGGAAAGCCCGGCCTGTTTGCACACCTGGATGTGTCCCTGGGGGCTGGGACACGCTTTGGGCTCTGTCCTTTTTCCCCTCCCATCAAACAACCCTCGGGAGGAGCAAGGAGAACAAAGCAACAGCTCCAGGATTTTGGAATTTGGGGTCTTCATGACGTTATTCTTCTGGCAGGCACCAGGAAAAAACCTGTCTGGGACTTTCACAGAGCAGAATTCCTGATCCGATCCAGAATTCCTGATCCAATCCAGAATTCCTGATCCGATCCAGAGTCCCAGAATCACCAAGGCTGGAAAAGCCTTCCAAGGTCACCAAGTCCAAGCTGGGCCCAGTTTGTCCCCATCCCCAGGCAGGTGTTCCTTGGGCACCTCCAGGGTGGGACTTCAAACTCCTTGGATGGCACATTCCAAACTTTCAGGGCCTTTCCAGGAGGAAATTCCTTCTGATGTCCAGGAGAAATTCCTCTCATCCCATCACTAAATTGAGGGTGGGGGCTCCTTGCTGGGATACGTTTGGAAATGGATTCTGGAACAACCTGGGGTAGTGGGAAGAGTCCCAGCCCATGGGACATGGAATGGGAAGAGCTTTAAGGTCCCTTCCAACCCAAATCATTCCATTCCTCGGTTTCCCATTCCTCCACAGCCATTCCTGCTTGTAAAAAAAAAAAAAATCAAAATTATTAAAGTTCCTTCTTTGCATCATTCCAGACCTTTTCCCCCCAAGATTTCCCCTTCCGTGGCCGCCGTGACTTTGTGATTGGCACCTCGGGCGGGCTCATTGTGGCGAGGATTTCATGGCATTCAGGGCAGTTTCCACCTCTTTAGAGCCGCACAGAGCAGATTAACGTTGTGACTTCATCCCCCTGCCATTGTCCCCACGGCTCCCAGTCACTTCGCGCCTTTGATAAAACCTGCCCCAGTCAGAACCCGGCAAAGAAAACCCCACAAAGCGCACAAAGAGCGCAACAACTCCCTGAAAAATCCCCCATTGTCTCGCCGGCAAAAAGATGCTCATTTTTCATGGTATCAGCTTTATATTAAAAATTCAATGGGATGGCAAAAAGAGTTGTCTGGGCTGGGAGGGACGGACAGGACACAGCCTGGGCCGCCTCCCCGGCGGTGACAGCGCTGTCCCCTCCCTGGCTCGGGGCTTGGCTGGGGACAATGGCACTCGGCTTCTCCTGGAGATTTTTGCTCTCCAGAGTTGGAACCTGAATGCCCCAAATGTCCTTTCAGCGGGGAAAATGTTCATTTTTGTTCCCGTTTCTCTTCCTGAAGAAATGATGAGTGAAAGCTGTTGGAAAATAAAATGGGAGTGTGCGAGTGGAGGGTTTGGATTTGGATTTTGGTTTTTGTTCTTAAACTGAGTTTAACGTGGCTGGTGGCTCCAAGGGACGTTGTGGAGTGTGGGAGGAAGGAAAATGGACTCATCCAGAGAGAAATGACCAAAATCCCAGGACATTTTAACCCGTGAGGTCCCAAAAATCTGCCCATGGAGTGGTGACATCAACCCAGCACCCCCAAACCGTGTCCCCAGCAGGGACGGTGATTCCCCCTCCCCTGGAAAGGGAATTACTCCCACTGTGGAGGGGCTTTTCCAGCATGCAAAACTCAAGCAGCCCCTCTGGAAAACGCCAGGACCATTCAGCCAGCTCAAGGGGACACAGAATTCTCAATTTTCTCAATTTTCCAGGCTCTTCCCATGTGTCCCAGCAGCTGCCTGGTCAATCCTGGGCTGGGATGTGACTCTGGCTCCACAGCCTTGTTCTTACCCCCAGGTTTGAACAACTGGAAACCTTTTGGTAAAAAAAAAAAAAAAATTAAAAAAAAAAAAAAACAGGGAAAGAAAGGAAATCGGGGCTTGGGAAAACCGGGATTTGTCCCGATCTCATTATATGCTAATTGGGATTTTAACAAGGACTGCCCAGTGCCGAGCAGGTGGCCGGTGACAACTGGTGACAACGTGGCTGTGACTGGCGAGGCAGTGGTGACATCAGGAGAGGCCGGGGATGCTCCGGGCTCCTCCCGGCCGAGCTCTGCCTGCCCGTCTGGCGCTCCATGAATAATTAATCAATTAATGAGACACCTCCGTGCTGCACACGGGGGAGCTGGAGCTAAACCGGGAGCTGGGCAAAAAACAGGAGCTGGAATGGGGCGGGAGTTCGGGGGAATGTTTTGGGATTATACACCAGAAGTGGGGTCAGGAGGGATATTTGGGATGGGGATACATGGAAACCATGGCCATGGAGAGGGAAGGGAGCTGGGAGGGAAATGCAGCAGGAAATTAATGGGAAATGCAGCAGGAGATGGGAGGGAAATGCAGCAGGAGATGGGTGGGAAATGCAGCAGGAAATTAATGGGAAATACAGCAGGAAATGGATGAGAAATGCAGCAGGAAATGGATGAGAAATGCAGCAGGAGATGGGAAATACAGCAGATGGATGGGAAATGCAGCAGGAGATGGAAGGGAAATGCAGCAGGAGATGGATGGGAAATGCTGCAGGAAATGGATGAGAAATGCAGCAGGAGATGGGAGGGAAATGCAGCAGGAAATGGATGGGAAATGCAGCAGGAGATGGGAAATACAGTAGATGGATGGGAAATGCAGCAGGAAATGGATGGGAAATGCAGCAGGAAATGGGGAATACAGCAGATGGATGGGAAATGCAGCAGGAAATGGATGGGAAATGCAGTGGGAGATGGATGAGAAATGCAGCAGGAAATGGGTGGGAAATGCAGCAGGAGATGGGAAATGCAGCAGGAAATGGGAAATACAGCAGATGGATGGGAAATGCAGCAGGAGATGGGAAATACAGCAGATGGATGGGGAATGCAGCACGAACGGGATGGAAATGTGGAAGGACCACATGGGGAGAGGAAGGAACGCCTCCTCCAGGCACTTGCATCCCCTCTGAGCTCCCCGCAGGCATCTCCTGCCCGGAGCCGCCCAGCGCGGGATGAAATCCCGGCTCAGGCCCGCGAGGGCTGGCCCAGCTCCGGCCACAAAGCCCCGGCTCCTTGCCGGGATGCTCCCGGCGCTCCCGGCAGCCGGCAGCGATCCCAGATTCTGCTCCAGCACCGCCAGCCCTGGGAAGGCCGCTCGGAGATGGAGAAGACATCGCGATTCGGGAATTCCAGGCAGGAATTTGGGGCTGCAAACAGAGCCGGGGGAGGCTGCAGGCTGTGTGAAATCCTCCATCCTCTCCCAGGCGTATCAGCACCCCCCTCCCCGGGTCCCCGCTGCCTGGCAGGGGGAGAAAGGCTTTAATGAAAAATTTAAAGGCCGGTGTCTTAAAATAAATTCCAATCCCGGCTGAAATTGCACAGCGGCTGCTCAATGTCTCTGTCTCTCGCTCCAGGACTTGGGAGAGGGGAGAGAAACAATTGCTCCCCTTGCAAGGGGGCGAAGATGGGCCGTGCTGGGCTGGGGGGACCCGGAGCCGGCTGGTCCGGAGGGCTGCGAGGTGATGGATGTAATTAAAAGCCCCGGGGGAGGCAGAAAGGGAGGAGGGAGAGAGGGGAGAACAATAAATGGACGCCGCTTATCTGGCGGCTGAGAGCTGATCTTCCTGGACGTGGAACATATGGGATTTTCAATAATGGATAAACACTTCCACGGGGACCTGCAAATGTGCGCTTTTAACGAGCTGTGCCTGAATCCCCCCCGAATTCACCTTTTCCCTGCTGCCCCAGCAGTGCCCAGGTCCTGGCACGGCTGCCACAGACCCCGAGGGCTCCAGAGGGAAAATAAAATTCCCCCGAGCTGGATTTGGGCCCGGCCAGCAGGGCCAGCTCCCCTCCTGCGCCGGGGGGGGTTTTAATTCCTGTGGAATTCCCGAAGCCCCTCGGGTTCCCCAGGACAGAGGTTGTGGCAGCCCAGAGCTCGGGATTGTGCCTCTTTTGCACGGGATCCCTCTGGAAAACGGATGGGATTGGGAAATGGGGTTGGGAAACGGGATTATCCCACCAGCAGGGCTCAGGTTTTGCCGAGCCCCAGAGGTGACAATCAGGAGGAAATGTCCTGGAAATTGTCCTGGCAAATGTCCTGGCACTGCCCTTCCTGCTGCCCCAGGATCTCCATTCCAGCACCCAACATCCCTGCGCACCACGAATCCCAGGGAATTCTCATCCCAGACAAAAACGCGGCTCAGTCTCCCAGACCTGAGCAGCTGGAGCCTGGAATTCCATCAAAACCATCCCCAGATCCCAAACCAGGGAATGCCTGAGGAGCAGAGGGGGCTCCTGGCTCCACTGATCCCTTCCCTGGAGATCCCTGGGGGCTTTTCCAGGGTGGGTTTAAGCATTGAAACCCCAGGATTTTCTCATTCCCTCCCAGAGGAAGCTGTGCCCACCCAGCAGAGCCCCTGGGAGCGGGCAGAGGGGGAAGAGAACCCGGGAAGGGTTCCCCTCCCTTCCCTTGGGGAAAATCCCCCCCAAATCCTCGATCGCAGGGGATGACCCAGCTGCTTTTTCCTTGGAATTGCAAAAAGAAGGAGAATTTGGGGGTTTCAGCTGAGGACAGAGGAGGAGGCAGCTGGGTGGGAGTGGGCACAGAGTGGGCACAGGGTGGGTTTGGGCACCTCCATCCCCAGCCCTGGCAGCTCTGGAGGAAAATTCACATTTTAATCATCTGGAGCAAGCAGAAGGGGGAGGGAGCAGTGCCCAGTTCCTCTGCAGAGGGTTAAAGCAAATCCACTTTGGAGCTCAGCTTTGAGCTGGCACAAATCCCCCGGAGCCCCCACGCTCCCTTTTCATGCCCTGATCTCTCCTCGTGTGCTCGTGCCTGGGGTTGTTGGGCATTTGTGCCTCTCCTCCCTCCCCTGGTGCCCACCAGGGCTCGCTCCGGGCTGGGTTTGGTGGCTGGGTTGGTTTCTGTGGGGTCAGCCTCGTGCCTGACAGTCCCTGGGGAAGGAAAAGTGAGCTGGAGCTCATCCAGGTTTTATCAGGTGGGTTTAAAGCTGGAGAGCTCCTGAGCTGAGCTTGGGGAACTCTGGAGGTTATTCCATGAGGATTTAAATTGGAGAGCTTCCAAACTGGGCTTGGGGAGCCCTGCAGCTCATCCCATGAGGGTTTAAAGCTGGAGAGCTCGTGAGCTGAGCCTGGGGAGCCCTGGAGCCAATCAAACCCCGCATCCCCGGCTCCTCTGATCCCCCAGGATCCCCCATCCCCACCTTCCCCCCCTGGGAACCCAGGGCCGTTTGGAGCGACCCCAAACCGGCCCACGGTGTTCGGGGCGCCGCCCCTTTGAGGCAGCTCCTTAGGGGCCATCAGCGGCCCCTGCCCGTCTGTCAGCCCCGGGCACCGAGCTGGCACCGGGGGCTGGGAAAGAGGCGCTGGAGGAGCCTTAATCCGCTCAGCTCCGGCAATAATTACAGCCCGGTGACAGAGGCACTGAGTGGAAATTGATGAATGTAATTAAAATCCCAGGGGGAGAGCCGGGGAGATGGGGAGGGAGGGAGGGAGGAGAGCGGTGAGGAACAGAGGGAGGTGTGGGGAGAGGAACCTGGGCTGGTTTAATTAATGAAAAAAACATAAATAAATCTAGGAACTTATTGATGATAAATTTTTATATTTTCCTGTCTTAAAAAAAAAATTAAAAATCACGGCCTGAAGGACAAACAGACCCAGCAGCTCTGAGCTGATGTGGGAGGCCAGGTTTGCTCCAGCTCTCCCCACCATAAATCTGAGGGTGCCCAAGGAAGGGGCTGCCAAAGCCACGATCCTGATCTTTGGGGTGCCTCAGGCTCCCAGGGCAGCCCTGGCTGGGATCCTTTCAAGGTCTCCCACAGATCCCAGAGGATCCCATGGAAATTCTGTGAGTCCTCGGCAGGGGTGAGCTCAGAGTACTGACCAGGCCGGGTTGTTTTCCCTCTTCTTCCCTCTTCAAAATCCCTTTTTTTTTTACCCTTTGAAGGACCTTTCCCCTCCTGTGCAGCCCCTCTGGAGAGCTCTGCAGAAGTGGGGTGAGCTTTTGTTAGCTTTGCCCTGGGTGAGGCTGGTGCTGAACAGGTTTTTCCTGGAAAAGGCATCTCCAAGGGAAATCATGGAATACCCGGGAATAGGGCTGCTCTCCCGGCCCTGGTGCTGCTCTCCTGATCCTGGTGCTGCTCTCCTGGTGCTGGTGCTGCTCTCCTGATCCTGGTGCTGCTCTCCTGATCCTGGTGCTGCTCTCCTGATCCTGATCCTGGTGCTGCTCTCCTGATCCTGGTGCTGCTCTCCTGGCCCTGGTGCTGCTCTCCTGATCCTGGTGCTGCTCTCCTGATCCTGGTGCTGCTCTCCTGATCCTGGTGCTGCTCTCCT
>JAWWMN010000073.1:6697822-6709436 GCA_035047745.1 Catamblyrhynchus diadema | reverse complement strand
CACCTTCCCCAGGGCCGGGCTGTGCCCTGCACACCTTCCCCAGGGCCGGGCTGTGCCCTGCACACCTTCCCCAGGGCTGAGAGCGGGGCTGTGCCCTGCACACCTTCCCCAGAGCCGGGCTGTGCCCTGCACACCTTCCCCAGGCTCACCTGGGCTGGCCCACGGGGCTGGGGGTGCCGTGGTTCCTATGGGGTCCCTCTTGCAGGCTCCTGCAGGGAGTTCTGGAATGGTTTTGGGGTCGGGGGGACCTGCAAGGAGGAGAGTCTGACTCTTATCCCTGCTAAAATCCCACCTGGACATCCCTGGGAGCAACGGGGGAAATTCCAGTGTTCCAGCAGCCTCTGGGGGAAGGAAATGTCCTGGTCTTAATCCTGAACCTCTCCATCCTGAACCTCTTCATCCTGAACCTCTCCATCCTGAACCTCTCTCCATCCTGAACCTGAACCTCTCCATACTGAACCTGAACCTCTTCATCCTGAACCTCTCCATCCTGAACCTCTCTCCATCCCAAACCCAAACCTCTCCATCCCAAACCCAAACCTCTCCACCCTGAACCTCTCTCCATCCCAAACCCAAACCTCTCCATCCCAAACCCAAACCTCTCCATCCCGAACCTCTCCTGGCGCAGCTGCAGGGCTTCCCTCAGGGGCTGTCCCTGCTCCCAGCCAGCAGAAACCAGAGCTGCCCCTCCTGGGGGAGCTCTCAGGCCCCTCTCATTCCCAAATATCCAGGGAAATGCTGCTCCTGCTCCTTCCTCGCTCCGAGGGAGGATGAGGAGGAGCATTAGTGCGAGCGGGGTTTTTTGAGTTAAACCTCAGCAAATTTCAGGAGGATTTCTGCTCTCTCCGGTGGGATTTGGGGTTTCACCACTCCTTTCACCCTGCTGGGACCTGGGCTTGTGCTGGGGGACCAAAGAGGAGAGAAAATCCCGTGCAGACCTGAGCAGCAAAACTCTGTCCCTCTCCCTGCCCATCAGCTCAGATCTGGGCTGTGCAGGGAGGGACACATCCCACACAGGAATTTTTCCATTATCATTTATTTTTATAAAAATACATTTTCATAAAAATATATTTTAATAATTCTATTTTTATAATAACTCTATTTTCACAATTCTATTTTCATAATTCTGGTTTTTAATTCTATATTTATAATTCTATATTTATAATTCATTTTTAATAATAATTCTATTTTTATAATTCTATTTTTATATAATTCTATTTTTTATAATTATATTTTAATTCTATATTTATACGTCTATATTTATCATTCTATATTTATCATTCTATTTTTCAATTATATTTTTATACTTCTATTTTTAAATTCTAGATTTAAAATTTTAAAATATATTTTAAGTATATTTAATTAAAATATATGTAAAATATATTTTAAAATATATTTTAATTATTTTAGTTATATATTTAATTATTTTAATATTTAATTATTTTAATATTTAAATATTTAATTATTTTATTGCTATATATTAATTATTTTAATTATAAATATTTAAAAATATAATTTGAATTTTATATTTAAAGTTCTATTTTTAAATCGTATTTTTAAATTCTACGTTTATAATTCTATTTTTACCATTCTGTATTTTCCTAATGTTTTTATTTCGGAGCTCTGGGGGGGCTCAGCCCCGGGGCACCCCCACCTTTCCTGCTGGAGCCTGGAGCCGAGCGGGAGCGCGTGGCTGAGCTCTCCACGCCCGGGAGCAGCCGAGGCATGTGCGGCTCCAGAGGAGCTGTCCCAGCCCTGGTTGCACCTGGGCTGCTCCTGCAGCTCAGCTATGCAGCAGGGCAGGGCGGGGGCAGCTGCTGGCGTGATAATTGGGCTGATTTCTCGCTTCTTTTGGATGGCTGCGCCGCCTCAGAGCTCAGACCCGCCAAGCCCGAGGTCCTGCTCTGAATATTTCACCAGCAGGAGAAAGTGTGAGGAGAACAGGGAGAGATAAACTCCTAAACTCGGTTCTTCACCTTCATTGGTGCCTGCAGGGCCCAGGCAGCGCTGAATTTGTGCAGAATTTATTCCCTTTTCCTGCTTGGCAGGCGAGGCTGAGCACGAGGCTCTGCCTTGCGGCTGCCGCGGCCGCAGGGAATGCGGGAGTGACCCCACTCCCGTCCTCCCAGCCTGCCAGGGACACTCGGGGGGAGCTTGGCTCAAGCTCAGCGTGAACTCTGAAGCCTTTTCCATCAGGGCTGAGATTCTGGAGCTCAGGCTGCAAAACAAAAACAAAAAAACAAAACCCAAACAAACAAAAAAAACCAAACAAAAAACTCCAAACAAACAACCCCCCCAAAAAAACAAAAACAAAAAAACCAACCAAAAAAAAGCAACCAAAAAAAAAACCAACAAAAAAAAACCAACCAACCAAACAAAAAAAAAAAACACCAAAAAAAACCAACCAAACAAAAAATTTTCTGAACAAAAATTTTGTGTTCCCTGGGGCCCCCAGCGAGGTTTCAGCCCCTGATTTGAACTCTGCAGCCTCAGATCTGGGCTGGAGGGGCTCTGGGGGGAATTTGGCACTGGGGGAGATCTCTGTGCCTGAGCAGCCCCTTGGCTCTGGGGGGACACCTGAAGGGCCAAAGGAGCGCAGGCAGAAAAGTGGGAATGGTTCCTTTTGCAGGGGCATCGATCTGTCTGCCAGGAGCCCAGCGAGGGGAAACAGCTCAGGAAGGGAAAAGGGAGCCCAGGGAGGGAAAAGAGGAGTCCAGGAAAAGCAAGAGGAGCCCAGGGAGGGAAAAGAGGAGACCAAAGAGGGAGGAGCCCAGAGAGGGGAAATGGGAGCCCAGGGAGGGGAAAGAGAAGTCCAGGAAGGGCAAGAGGAGTCCAGGGAGAGAAGATGGGAGCCCAGAAGAGGAAAGAGGAGCCCAGGGAGGGGAAAGAAGAGCCCAGAGAGCAGAACAGGATCCCCCAAACCGCACCAACGTGGTGACCTCTCCCTCCCCGTGGCAGGTGCGGGTCTGGCGCTACCTGAAGGGCAAGGACATCGTCACCCACGAGATCCTGCTGGACGGCGGCAACAAGGTGGTGATCGGGGGCTTCGGGGACCCCCTGATCTGTGACAATCAGGTGGCCACGGGGGACACGCGCATCTTCTTCGTCAACCCCGCGCCGCAGGCGCTGTGGCCGGCGCACCGCAACGAGCTCATGCTCAACTCCAGCCTGATGCGCATCACCCTGCGCAACCTGGAGGAGGTGGAGCACTGCGTGGAAGGTGAGCACTTTGTGGGGGTGTTGTGGGGTTTTTTGGGCTTTTTCTTGTGGGTTTTGGGGGTTTTTGTGGAGGTTTTATGGGGTTTGCAGCCCCTGAACGGGCAGTTCAGCTCCAGCCTGATGCGCATCACCCTGCGCAGCCTGGAGGAGGTGGAGCGCTGCGTGGAAGGTGAGGCTGTTCTGGGGTTTTTTGGTGTTTTTTGGGTTTCTTGTGGGGGTTTTGTGGAGTTTTTGTGGGATTCCCACCCTGGCGGGGGTGCACGGTTCAGCTCCGGCTTGGTGCGCATCACGCTGTGCAACCTCGAGGAGGTGGAGCACTGCGTGGAAGGTGAGGACTTTGTGGGGTTTTTGTGGTAGTTTTTTGGGGTTTTGTTTTTATGGGGTTTTTTTGTTTGTTTGATTGGGTTTTTTTGTGGGGTTTTTGTGGGGTTCCCAGCCCCTGAATGGGCAGTTCAACTCCAGCCTGATGCACATCACCCTGTGCAGCCTGGAGGAGGTGGAGCACTGTGTGGAAGATGAGGCTTTTCTGGGGTTTTTTGGGGGGTTTTTGTGAGATTCCCAGCCCCTGAATGGGCAGGGGTGGTGATTGAGGGGTGTTGTGCTGGTTTGTGTGTGGTGATTGAGGGGTGTTGTGCTGGTTTGTGTGTGTTTGGGGTGGTGGCACTGATTTTGGGGTTGGTGGATGATGGGCAGGTGATGATTTAGGATCCCTGCCCTGTCCCATCCCCATCCCCCTCAAGCCCCAGGGTCCCTTCCCTCCCTCCCTGTGGCAGAAATGTGAAACGTCCCCGGGCTGGTGGCAGGAGCTGAGAGGCTCCATTTGTTGAGCAAATTCCTGTGGAATTTTAATCTGGAGTGGGAGGCTGGGACATCCTGCAGCACTTCCTGCGGGATCAGCTCCCGAGGCTGCCAGGCCGCTCCTCCTGCCCAGGAGCCCTGCACTGGTCAGTTGTTTGCCCAGTAACCCTGACTGCCCAGGAGCCCTGCACTGGTCAGTTGTTTGCCCAGTAGCCCTGACTGCCCAGTTTCTCTCTGCCCAGCATCCCTGGACTGGCCAATCTTTTCCCAGTAACCCTGACCAGTTTCCCCCTGCCCAGGATCCCTGGACTGCCCAGTTTCTCTCTGCCCAGTAGCCCTGGATTGGTCAGTCTTTTCCCAGTAGCCCTGACCAGTCTTTTCCCAGTAGCCCAGATCAGTTTCTCTCTGCCCCTCTGACTGGACTGGTCACTCTTTGCCCAGTAGCCCTGGCCTGACCAGTTTCTCTCTGCCCAGCATCCCTGGACTGGTCAGTCTCTGCCCAGTAGCCCTGACCAGTCTCTGCCCAGTAGCCCTGACCAGTCTCTGCCCAGTTTCTCCCTGCCCAGGAGCTCTGGACTGGTCACCCAGTAGCCCTGGCCTGACCAGTTTCTTTTGTCCAGTAGCCCTTGATTGATCAGTCTCTGCCCAGTAACCCCGACCAGTTTCCCCCTGCCCAGGATCCCTGGACTGCCCAGTTTCTGTCTGTTGAGCATCCCTGGACTGGTCAGTCTTTACCCAGTAGCCCTGCCCAGTCTCTGCCCAGTAGCCCTGGACTGGTCAGTCTCTGCCCAGTAGCCCTGCCCAGTTTCTCTCTGCCCAGGAGCTCTGGGCTGGTCACTCTTTGCCCAGTAGCCCTGGCCTGACCAGTTTCTCTTTTCCCAGTAGCCCTGACCAGTTTTTGCCCAGTAGCTCTGGACTGCCCAGTCCCTGCCCAGTCCCTGCCCAGTGCCCCCTGCCCGAGCTGTGTTCCCATGCCCTGTCCTGGCACAGCTCCTGCCCTGCCAGCCTGGAATTCCAGCAATGCATCCCCTTGGGGCCCTGCCAGCAGCTCCGGGCACTTCCCGGGAATCTGGGCAGTGCCAGGGCTGGGAGAAACTCCAGGGAATTTGGGGAATTTCCAGGGCTGTGAGGGGAAAACTGGGGAGCCCCACTGGTGCCTCAGTTCCAGGGAATTTGGGGAATTTCAAGGGATGCAAGAGGAATTTTGGGGAGGTGCCACTGCTGCCTGCTCCAGGGAATTTGGGCAATTTCCAGGGGTGTGAGAGGATTAATAGGATTATCATTGGTGCCTCAGTTCCAGGGAATTTGGGGAGTTTCCAGGGGAATATTGGGGAGCCCCGCTGGTGCCTTTTCCAGGGAATTTGGGCAATTTCCAGGGGTGTGAGAGGGTTGTTAGGATTATCATTGGTGCCTCGATTCCAGGGAATTTGGGCAATGCCAGAGCTCGCCGAGCGCTCTGAGGGGAAAATTGGAGAGACACTGCTGGTGCCTTTTCCAGGGAGTTTGGGCAATTTCCAGAATTGTGAGGGGGATATTGGGGAGCCCCAGTGGTGCCTCTTCCCTGGAATTTGGGGAACTTCCAGGGGTGTGAGTGGGATACTGGGGAGGCACCACTGGTGCCTCAGTTCCAGGGAATTTGGGCATTTTCAAGGGATGTTAGGGGAATATCAGGATTTTCATTGGTGCCTTAATTCCAGGGGATTTGGGCAATTTCCAGGGATGTTAGGGGAATATCAGGATTTTCATTGGTGCCTTAATTCCAGGGAATTTGGGCAATTTCCAGGGATGTTAGGGGAATATCAGGATTTTCATTGGTGCCTCAATTCCAGGGAATTTGGGCAATTTCCAGGGATGTTAGGGGAATATCAGGAGGGCACCATTGGTGCCTCAATTCCAGGGAATTTGGGCAATTTCTAGGGATGTTAAGGGAATATCAGGAGGGCACCATTGGTGCCTCAATTCCAGGGAATCCAGGCAATGCCAGAGCTCACCGAGGGATGCACAGGGAACACTGGGGAGGCACCTGCCTTGCCCAGAGCAGCTTTTCCAGGGTGGCTTTTCCCATCGCGCTGGATTTGGGGCTCTGCTGCTGTGCCGGGAGAGGAAAGCAGCCGTGCTGGGGTTTTGCCACGGCGCTGGGGCAGCCGTGCCCTCCACGGCCGTGGAATCCTTTCCCAGCCCATCTCCCGGATGTGTCCCGTGGCGAGGTTTGTTTGGTGGTTTTATCTCCCGTGGCCCAGCTTTGTTTTGGAGCCGCTCAGTGGAACATCAAAGGCTGCATTTCCCACCCACTCGCTCAGGAAAGCACTGGGGGCTGGGCTGGCTTTGGGTCCAGGGCTGTTTTGTGGGTCCAGGGTGGATTTCATGGGTCCAGGGATGTTTCTTTGGGTCCAGAGCTGGTTTTTTTGGGGTCCAGGGCTGGTTTTTTGTGGGTCCAGGGCTGTTCTTTCTATCCAGGGCTGGTTTTTTTGTGGGTCCAGGGCTGGTTTTTTCTATCCAGGGCTGTTTTTTTTGTGGGTCCAGGGCTGCTTTTTGGGGTCCAGGTCTTGTTTTTGTGGGTCCAGGGCTGGTGTTTGTGGATCCAGGGCTGTTTTTTGGGTCCAGGGCTGTTTTTTGGGTCCAGATATACTTTTTTTGGTGCAGGGCTGTTTTTTAGTCCAGAGCTGCTTTAATCCAGGACACATCCCAATCCTGCTGCCTTCTTTTTCCTGCCTTGGACAGACAGACCCAGGTTCCTGCTCTGCTTCCCCAGGACTTGCTCAGGAAGGGGGAAGCAGCTGGAATTTCCCTGCTGCTGGAGTGGGATGAAGCCTTTTTTGGGATGCAGCACCAGGAACCTGTCAGGCTTTCATGTCCAAATCCCTTTGGACACAACAGGATTCTTCCACTTGGGAGTGATGGATAAAAACTGCTGGGAGGTTTGGGAGGGGTTTGCTCTGCTTCACATTGAGCATTCCTGCCAAATTCCCTTTAAACTCTGCATCCCAAAGCTTCTCCTGCCTCCAGCCGACCCCTCCATGCTGCTGTGGCTCATGGAAGCCCCAGCTGCCAGGCACAGAAATCCCAGCTGGAATTGTTTTTCCATTTCTCCCAGCCCTGCTCAGACCCTGCTCTTGTCCTGTCTGTGCCCAAGGGAGCCTTTTCCAGCCTTTTCTGGGGGTGCCTGGCTCCCTGGAGCTGCCAGGCTTGCCCCAGCCATGCCCCTGCTGTGGGTTTGGGGTTCCAGGCTCTGGGAGGGGCAGGGATGTGGATGGGGGGGACATTCCCGGCCCAGATCCTCCTTCTCCATGGAGGTTTGGTCCTGCAGGCTGGGCCTTTCCGCCCTGGGGAGAGGAGGAGTGGAGGAAGCCTTTAGGAGGGTGAGGGACATTCCTGCTGCTGCATTCTGTGCATTATCCCTCCTCAGGAGCACCCATGGGAGCCTCCCAGGGCACTGGGAGCACTGGGAGCACTGGGAGCACTGGGCTCTGGTGTTTCCACGGCCTGTGCTGTGTGCTCACAGCCTTGCTGGATCCCCAGGGGAGGATTTTGGCCATTCCAGCCCCTGCAGGCGTGGGAACCCTTTGGAGAAGCTCTGGAATCCATCCCAGAGCAGGCTGAGGGTGGAAGGAAGGAGCAGAGGGGGCTGGAGCTGCTGTCTGGGGACCCTGGGGACCCTCTGGCCACCACATCTGTCCTGATAAGAGAAGGGCCCAGCTCCAAATCCAGAATCCTGCTTTCCACACACACACACACACACACAGCCCGTGCCTTTTGCTCCATTTTCCAGCAGGGATTTTTTTCCCTGAGAGCTCAGAAGGCTGACCCCGTGCCCTGGGATCTGCAGGACAGACACTTCCCAGCTGTCTGTCTGTCTGTCCAGAGGGCTCCCAGGGGGCGGCCCCGTCAGGAAGAGGCTGGAATGTGGCCCCAGGAGCTGTGACCTGGGGGTGGCCTGGGGGAGCTCGGGGGGCTGATCCTGCACTCCAGGCTGTGCGTGGGGGGAAATCACATCTCAGCTCTGGAATGGGTGGAGAATGGATAAAAATGGATAAAAATGGATGAAAAATGGATGAAAAATGGATAATTGGCTCTGCTGGGTGGTTCCAGCTGCACCATGACGAGGTCAGACCTCAGTTCCTCAGGGAACTCCTTGTTCCCCTCCAGTGGGGAAATTCAGGAAAAAGTGTTTTCCAGAAAGGTGATAAAGTGTTTTCCAGAAAGGGTGATGAAGTGTTTTCCAGAAAGGTGATGAAGTGTTTTCCAGAAAGGGTGATGAAGTTTTTCACAGAAAGGGGATCAAGTTCTGGGATGGCTGCCTGGGGAGGTGCTGGAGTCCCCATCCCTGGGTGTGTTTAACAGAGTCAGGTTGTGGCACTGGGTGCCAGGGTTGAGTTGAGAGGTTGGGGCTGGGTTGATGGTCTTGAAGGTCTCTTCCAACCCGGTCATTCTGAGAATTTGGGGGAATTCTGGGAATTTGGGGGAATTTTGGGAATTCCCAGGAACCAGGGAGGTGGTGGAGTCACCATCCCTGGGTGTGGCACTGGGTGCCAGGGTTGAGTTGAGCTGTTGGGGCTGGGTTGGACTTGATGGTCTTGAAGGTCTCTTCCAACCTGGGGATTCTGTAACTCTGTGAATTCTCTGAATTTGGGGTTTCCAGGGCATGCACAGCTCCTTCCCCCTGTCCCAAACACACCCAGCTTGGAATTAAGGTGGTATCACACTTGTAATTAAAACCCCATTAAATTTCTCTTGATTTTCCATTAAAACTCCATCAAATCTCTCTTGATTTTCCAGTCATTCCCATTTTCCCAACACACCCAGCTTTGAATTAAGGTAATAAATCAGTTAATTAAACCCCATCAAATCTCTGATTTTCCAGTGATCACATTCACTTCCACCACCCAGTTTTTGGGAGCTGCTACACTTTTAACAGCAAGGGGACAGATCCCTTCTGGGCAGCCACAAAACCAGGAATTCCTTATGGTGAGTGATCTGCAAAATGGGGGAAAAGAGCTAAAATTAAGAGAATTCATTAAATTTGTCCTCAGTGCAGGATTTAGTGATAAATTTTGGCATCTCTTGTGGCACAAATGTGTGCCACCACAATGTTATTATTTTAAGCCCCAGCAGCATCTGGGCTTAAAAAAGCAGAATTTATTTTTTGTTTGGAGCAGGATGTTCTTACAGTGTTTATTGCAGAATATTGGGACTTATTGGGGTTTATTTATAGGGTTTTTATTATTTATTATGGGATTATTGAGGGTTTGCAATAGGTGCAATTATCACCAGGGCTCTGAGGAATAAAAATGGCTCTTGAAGGATCCCAGAATCCCAATCTGGGTTTATTGGGTTTTATTTATAGGATTGTTATTATTTATTATTTTTTATGGGAGTATTAAGGGTTTGGAATAGCTGCCATTGTCATCGGGGCTGAAAGGACTAAAAATGGCTTTTCCGGGATCCAAAATGAGGGATCCCAGAACCCAAATCTGGGATCCAAATACAAACAGGAGGAATTTGGATTTTATTTATAGAGTTATAATTATTCATTATTTATCAATTATCATTTATTTTGGGATTATGGGATTACTGAGGGTTTGGAGTAGCTGCCATTGTAACCAGGGCTCTAAGGACTAAAAATGGCTTTTCTGGGATCCAAACTGAAGAATCCCAGGACCCAAATCTGGGACCCAAACCCAAACAGGAGGGATTTGCCCAGTGCTGGGCACTCCAGCTGCTCTCCTGTCCCCAACCCCGGCTGTGTGTCCCCAGGGCTGTCCCTGATCCTGCGGGCCGAGCAGAAGGAGCACCTCCCGCTGCTGTCCACGGTGGCCGGGGTGAAGGTGATGATCCACAGCCACAACCAGACCCCGTTCCTGGAGCACGAGGGCTTCCACATCCGCCCGGGCATCGCCACCACCATCGGCATCCGCCAGGTGGGCACGGGGTGGAACCATCCCAAACCATCCCTTTTGGCATCCCCAACCATCCCCAGCCATCCTCAACCATCCCTCCATTGGCATCCGCCAGGTGGGCATGGGGTGGAACCATCCCAAACCATCCCTTTGGCATCCCCAGCCATCCCCAACCATCCCTCCATCGGCATCCGCCAGGTGGGCACAGGGTCAAACCATCCTAAACCATCTCAAACCATCACTTTTGGCATCTCAAACTGTCCCAGACCATCCCAAACCAAACCATTCCAAACCACCTCAGACATCCCCAACCATCCCCAACCAACCCAAACCATCCCTCCATCGGCATCCGCCAGGTGGGCACGGGGTCAAACCATCCTAAACCATCCCAAACCATCCCTTTTGGCATCTCAAACCGTCCCAGACCATCCCAAACCAAACCATTCCAAACCATCCCGAACCATCCCTTTTGGCATCCCCAGCCATCCCCAACCATCCCTCCATTGGCATCCGCCAGGTGGGCACGGGGTCAAACCATCCTAAACCATCTCAAACCATCACTTTTGGCATCTCAAACCGTCCCAGACCATCCCAAACCAAACCATTCCAAACCACCTCAGCCATCCCCAACCAAACCAACCCAAACCATCCCTCCATTGGCATCCACCAGGTGGGCACGAGGTGGAACCAAGCCCAGCCATCCCAGACCATCCCAAACCATCCCAAACATGGCCTTTTGGCATCTGCCAGGTGGGCACAGGGTGAAACAATCCAGCCATCCCAAACCATCCCCAACCACCCTTTTGGCATCTGCCAGGTGGGCACGGCCCCTCGGGGGCACAGGGACACCTGGTGGGCTTGGGGTCCTCTCCTTCCTCTCTCCTTCCTCTCCTTGTGCTCAGGTCCAAATAAAATGATCCCAAACGTGGCCTTTTGGGATCCAGGAGGTTTGGCCCAACCCAAGGATTGGGATGTCCCCTCTGGTGGCACAGGGACACCCAGCAGGCTCCGGGTCCTCTCCTTCCTCTCCTCTCTGTGCTCAGCCCCAAATAAAAAGACCCCAAATGTTCTTTTGGCTCTCAAAATTTTGGAGCCTGATTTCATTCCCACTTAATAGATATTACATAAAATTTATAAAATAGAAAATATTAATGTATATAATATGTTGTATAGTAATGATATTCATTATATTAATTTATATTGTTTCCCTGATATTAATTACCGAGGTCCAGCTCTGGTGCTCATTAACTCCCTGCCCCTCCTGCAGGGTGATGGCTGGCTCTAATTAACCCTGCTAATCAATCACTCAGGGCACTAATTAACGAACCCAGCTACTTAATCACCCTTTGTGTCCCCACAGGACCAGGTGAATCGCCTGGGTGGCAACTACGGCAGGTGCACCACGGACGGGGCCGACGTGGCCGTGGAGCTGCTCTACAACAACTCCTACACCCTGCAGGTACTGAGCCTGGCTTAGCTAAACCCGGCTTAGCCAGGCCCTACAACAACTCCTACACCCTGCAGGTACTGAGCCTGGCTTAGCTAAACCCGGCTTAGCCAGGCTCTACAACAACTCCTACACCCTGCAGGTACTGAGCCTGGTTTAGCTAAACCTGGCTTAGCCAGGCCCTACAACAGCTCCTACCCCCTGCAGCTACTGAGCCTGACTTAGCTAAACCCGGCTTAGCCAGGCCCTACAA
>JAWWMN010000073.1:6674616-6685458 GCA_035047745.1 Catamblyrhynchus diadema | reverse complement strand
TCCACAGCAGCAGATAACCATTGTTTACATTTTGTTCCTGAGGCTTCTCAGCTTCTCAGGAGGAAAAATCCTAAGGAGAGGATTTTTCATAAAAGATGTCTGCGACACCAGGCCCTGTGGCCCCTGCCCCTGACACCTCCATCCCCACAGGATGGAGAGCGACGACGAGAGCGACTCCCCCGACAGCATCGTCCCTGCTTCATCCCCCGAGAGTGTCCTGGGCGAGGAGCTGCTCCGCTTCCCGCTGCTCAGCGAGGCCAAGCCAGAGCTGGAGGAGCGTGTGCTGTCCCCCATCATCCCCATCATCCCCCGGGCCAGCATTCCAGGTGGGATGGGCTGGAGGGGTGTGTGGATTAGGGCAGGAGCGGTCTGTGGTCTATATGGATGGGCAGGAGGGAGTCTGTGGGATGTGCAGCACAAGGAGGGGGTTTGGAGCATGTGTGTCAGGTAAGAAGGCATCTGGATGGGGCAGGATGGAGTTCCTGGTCTAGGAGGGAATCAAGGGAGCCAGGGGAAGAGTCCTTGGGAAGTGTGGCATGTGAGGGGAAAGGATTTGCAGGGTGGTGGATTCCCTGCAGGGATCTGGGGCAGCTGGGTGGGCTCATGGGTGGCTGTTGGTCTGCACAGTTCTGACCCTGGCTCTGCTCCCCACGGCCCTGACCCCCCTCTCCCCACACCAGTGTTCCCCGACACAAAACCCTATGAGGTCGCAGAGCCCTTTGGGGCTCCACCAGGGAAGGTGGGAGCAGCAGGCCCTGGAGCCCCATGGGAGAAGGGCAAGAGCAGTGAGGTCTCCGTTATGCTGACGGTGTCTGCAGCAGCTGCCAAGGTGAGTGAGGGGATTGGGAGATTCAAGACCTTTGGGGTCCCAGCAGTGACCTAACACAGTGACACCTGTGGACCCATCCTGCCTTCCTCTCACCTAGAACCTCAATGGGGTGATGGTGGCCATGGCTGAGCTGCTGAGCATGAAGATCCCGAGCTCCTACGAGGTGCTGTTCCCCGACGGCCCCGTGCGAGCAGCTGTGGTTGAGGCCAAGAAGGTGGAGACTGATATGGCTGGTGAGTGTTCCCCTTGTCCCCACGGCCCCCCATGTCCCCAGGCTGGGACCCCCATGATGGGTGGTCCATCCCTCTCCCAGGAATGCTCGGAGGGAAGGAGAAGGCTCTGGCTGGGAAGGTGCCGGACAGCAGCTCGGAGTGGCTGAAGCAGTTTGATGCAGTGCTGCCAGGGTACAGCCTCAAGGGCGAGCTGGACCTCCTGACGCTGCTCAGACAGGTCAGCGCTGTGCAGGGGTCCCCACAGGGCTGGGAGAGACTGGGAGGGGGGTTTTGGGGTACCCATGGGGCTGTGGCTGGGGGAGGAGCAGAGATTCTCTGGTAGAAGTGCATGGGGGTCCCTGTAGGTCACCCCATGATTGCAGGGAGTTTTTTGGGGGGCCAGGTGGCCATGGGCTGGTGCTGGGTCTGCCTGGAAGGAGTCCAGGAGGTCCTTGCAGGATTGGGGGCATGTGGGAGGCTGATGTTCCTGCTGGGCCAAGGACCCCTCCCTGCAATGTTCAGGGAGGCTGGGGGTCTCCATCCCTGCAATGTTCAGGGAGGCTGGGGGTCTCCATCCCTGCAACACTCTGACCCGTGCCCCCCTCCCCACACCACAGGAGAGCCCTGCTCCTGAGAAGACCCTTCACCACTGCTATGTCAACAACGTCTCCAACCTGGACGTGCGGCAGCTCTCTGTCCTGCCCCAGGAACCCTCGCCCCCGCTGTCCCCCTCCGTCCCCTCCCCATCCAGCCCCGCTGAGCCCACCAGGGTCCCCGACCCCGAGGCGTCCCATGAGGCAGCCCCAGCCCCGTTGTCACCACTGCCACCGGCCCCCTCGCCAGCCCCCCAGGAGGAAGGGGCCACGGCTGCCCACTCCCCTCCCCGTTTCAAGCCACGCTCGCGGCCTCTGGAGGATGGGGATGAGGCGAGGCCACGGCTGAAGAAGTGGAAGGGGGTGCGCTGGAAACGGCTGCGCTTCCTCGTCACCATCCAGAAAGGGGGAGCCAAGCGCGACGGGGACAAGGAGATCGCCGAGTTCATCGACAAGCTGGGAACCACGCTGCGCCCCGAGAAGGTGCCCCAGGACATGCGCAAGTGCTGCTTCTGTCATGAGGAGGGCGACGGGGCCACGGATGGGCCGGCCCGCCTGCTCAACCTTGACCTCGACCTCTGGGTCCACCTGAACTGCGCCCTGTGGTCCACGGAGGTGTACGAGACTCAGGGAGGGGCCCTGATCAACGTGGAGGTGGCCCTGCACCGTGGGCTGCTCACCAAATGCTCCCTGTGCCAGAAAACCGGCGCCACCAACAGCTGCAACCGCATCCGCTGCCCCAGCGTGTACCACTTCGCCTGCGCCATCCGCGCCAAGTGCATGTTCTTCAAGGACAAGACCATGCTGTGTCCCCTGCACAAGCTGAAGGGGCCCTGCGAGCAGGAGCTCAGCAGCTTCACCGTGTTCCGCCGCGTCTACATCGAGCGGGACGAGGTGAAGCAGATCGCCAGCATCATCCAGCGCGGCGAGCGGCTCCACATGTTCCGCGTGGGCGGCTTGGTCTTCCACGCCATCGGGCAGCTGCTGCCCCACCAGATGGCCGATTTCCACAGCGTCACGGCCCTCTACCCCGTGGGCTACGAGGCCACGCGCATCTACTGGAGCCTGCGGACCAACAACCGCCGCTGCTGCTACCGCTGCACCATCTGCGAGAACAACGGGCGCCCTGAGTTCGTCGTGCAGGTCATCGAGCAGGGCCTGGAGGATCTTGTCTTCTCCGACTCGTCACCACAAGGTAAGGAGTTGGGATATGCCAGCATCCAACTTTTGTGCCAGTGGCTGAGCCACACCAGAGGGTGGGGCGGTGGGAGGTTGTTTGGGGTCCCCACTGGGTCCCCATCTTCAACCTGTGGCACTGAGTGCTCTGCTCTGGTGACAAGGTGGTGATTGGTCACTTGGACTCTGATCTTGGAGATCTTTTCCAGTCTCATTAATTCTGTGGTTCTCTCTTCCCTGAGTGCTCTGGTCTGGTGACGAGGTGGTGATTGGTCACTTGGACTCGATGATCTTGGAGATCTTTTCCAGCCTCATTAATTCTGTGGTTCTCCCTTCCCTTGGCAGCTGTCTGGAACAGGATCATCGAGCCAGTGGCGATGATGAGGAAGGAGGCCGACATGCTGCGACTCTTCCCCGAGTACCTGAAGGGCGAGGAGCTCTTCGGCCTCACGGTGCACGCGGTGCTGCGCATCGCCGAGTCGGTAGGTCCCGGGGTGGGCATGGAGCTCTCTCCTCCACACTGGGGTCCACCCTGCTGGGGAAGGACCCAGTGGCTCTTCTGCTGCTGCTTCTTGACCCTTCTCCATGTCCTCCTCTGCAGCTGCCGGGCGTGGAGAGCTGCCAGAATTACCTGTTCCGCTACGGGCGCCATCCTCTGATGGAGCTGCCCTTGATGATCAATCCCACTGGCTGCGCCCGCTCCGAGCCCAAGATCCTCACCCACTACAAGCGGTAAGCGGGGCTGGAATTCACTGGGAGAGCTGGGATCCACCAGGAGAGCTGAGATCCACCAGGAGAGCTGGGATCTCTCATCTCTAACCCCTCTCATCCCCCTCCCCTGAAAGGCCCCACACCCTGAACAGCACAAGCATGTCCAAGGCCTACCAAAGCACGTTCACGGGCGAGACCAACACGCCCTACAGCAAACAGTTTGTGCACTCCAAGTCCTCCCAGTACCGGCGCCTGAAGACGGAGTGGAAGAACAACGTGTACCTGGCGCGGTCCCGCATCCAGGGGCTGGGGCTCTACGCGGCCAAGGACATCGAGAAGCACACGATGGTCATCGAGTACATCGGCACCATCATCCGCAACGAGGTGGCCAACAGGCGGGAGAAGATCTATGAGGAGCAGGTGGGGCTCTGCTGGGCTGCTGGGAGCTTGGGCGAGATGTGGAGGGACTTGGTGGGACGTTGGTGGAACATGAAGGGACTTTGAGAAAAGACATGGGAGGAGTCAGATGGAATATTGGGGGCTCAGGTGGGATGTGAGTAGACTTGAGGGGGATGTTGTGGGCTCTGGTGGAACGTGGAGGGACTCTGAGAAAAGATATGGGAGGAATCAGGTGGAATATTGGGGGCTCAGATGGGATGTTGGCTTAGGTGTGGGATGTGAGTAGACTTGAGGGGGATGTTGTGGGCTCTGGTGGAACGTGGAGGGACTTTGAGAAGGACATGGAGGGAGTCAGATGTGGTGCTGGGGGCTTGGGTGGGATGAGAGTGGACTTGGGTGGGACGTTGAGGGCTTTGGTGGAACATGGAGGCACTCTGAAAAGGACATGGAGTCAGATGGGATGTTAGGGGCTCAGGTGGGATGTTGGGGGCTCGGGTGGAACATGGAGGGACTTTGAGAAGGACGTGGAGGGAGTCAGATGTGATGCTGGGTGCTTGGGTGGGATGAGAGTGAATTTGGGGGGGATGTTGAAGGCTCTGGCAGGACATGTGGGGACTCAGGACATGGAGAGACTTGAGAGGGATATCAAGGGTTCTGGTAGGGCCTCAGATGGGATTTTGGGTGCTCTGGTGAATGTCTCAGGTGGGATGTGGAGGGAGTCATGGTATTTGGGGGTCTCCAGTAGGACCTGGGGTGGTGGATGTCAACTCAGGTGGGATATGGGGACCTCAATGCACCCCTGAACCCCCTCTTCTCTCCATGGCAGAACCGCGGCATTTACATGTTCCGCATCAACAACGAGCACGTCATTGACGCCACGCTGACGGGGGGCCCGGCCAGGTGAGCACAGGAGGGGCTTTGGGGTGCTGGGATACCCCCAGAGGGAGCCATGACGTCCGTCTGTCCTGCCCCTGGGTTGGTGCTGACCCCTGCTCGTCCCCCAGGTACATCAACCACTCGTGTGCCCCGAACTGCGTGGCCGAAGTCGTGACCTTCGACAAGGAGGACAAGATCATCATCATCTCCAGCCGGCGCATCCCCAAGGGGGAGGAGGTCAGTGAGGGACTGAGGAGGTGCTCAGGGGGTCCTGGGGGACTGTGACGGTGTTCACAGGGGTTCTTGGATGAGGGAAGAGACGAGGATCTGACTCCATGTTTTAGAAGGCTTGATTTATTATTTTATCATATATATTACATTAAAACTATACTAAAAGAATAGAAGAAAAGGTTTCATCAGAAGGCGAGGCTAAGAATAGAATAAGGAAGAATGATAACAAAGGTTTGTGGCTCGGCTCTCTGTCCGAGCCAGCTGGGCTGTGATTGGCCATTAATTACAAATATCCAACATGGGCTAATTAAAGATCCACCTGTTGCATGCCGCAGCAGCAGACAATCAATATTTACATTTTGTTCCTGAGGCCTCTCAGCTTCTCAGGAGGACAAATCCTAAAGAAAGGGTTTTTCATAAAAGATGTCTGCGACAGGAAACTTCCCCCTGGCCTTGGCACGGAGCCTCCCGCCCTCCTTTCGGGTTTGGATTTATTTAATCTGGGCCAAAACAAACTTCTCTGCCTCTCGCCTCGATGTTCACAGCTGCCCCACGGAGCTGCAGCTCCAGCAAGGAGAAAATCAAAAATCCGGGGGAGTTTTGCAGGGGTTGGAAGGAGAGGCAGGCTGGGCTCAATGGCACCTTTGTTCTGGAAATCAGAGGGGGATGTGGGAGCCCTGCTGGGCTGGGGGGCTCTCTGGATGGGAATCGTGTGGGAAGGGGCTGGGATGTCTGTCTGGAGCCAAGGGTGGCTGTGGCTGAGCACAGGAATTGTCTGGAGTCATTCGTGTCCTGTGGCTCCATGGGTCAAGTGTCCAGTGTGGCTGCGGGGTCTCCTGAGGGATGGGGGGCTGCAGGAGGGACAGGAATTGTGTGGGAAGGGGCTGGGGTGTCCATCTGGAGCCAAGGGTGGATGTGGCCAAGCATTCCAAGTGGTCTGGTGTCCCTGTGAGTGACCCTTGGCTTGTGGTCAGGTGTCCAGTGTGGCTGTGGAGTCTCTGCAGGACAGGGGGCCCTGGAGAGGACAGGATTGTCTGGAAAGGGGCTGGAATGCCCATGCAGAGCCATGAGTGGATGTGGCTGAGCTCAGGAATTGTCTGGAGTCTCCAGGAGTCATCCATGGGGTCATCCTTGGCTTGTGGCTCCGTGGGGTCAAGTGTCCAGCCTGGCTCGTGGTCAAGTGTCCCGTGTGGCTGTGGGGTCTGCTGAGGGCCAGAGGGCCATGGAGAGGGCAGGAATTGTCTGGAAAGGGCTGGAGTGACCAACCATTGCTGTGGGTGGATGTGGCTGAGCGCAGGAACAGGCTGGTGTCCCCATGAGTGACCCTTGGCTCGTGGTCAAGTGTCCAGCATGGCCGAGGGCCCCCCAAGGCCCTTTTAACCCTCGTGGGACCACGTTCCCCACGCCAAAGCAGCCCCAGCAGCTCTCCCAGAGCACCCTGACACTCTTCCCCATTTCCCCCTCACTCCACGTGCTCTCCCCCTCTGAGGGCAGTTCGGGGTTTGTCCCTCCTGTCCCCTCCTGTCCCCCCCCGGTGCTCAGAGCTGCAGTTCCCGTTCCCTGGGGGAATTCTGGGGGCTCCAGCCCAGGCAGCTCCGTCTCCTCCCTGCCCTGCTTTCCCTGGATCCCGGGGAGGACATTCCCGGTTGTTCACACCGGGAGGTGGCACTGACACTTTGTCACCAGCGCCGAGCCCTGGGGCCACCACAGCCCGGGGGACGTGGCTGGGGAAGGTCGGGAATGCCCAGGAATGGGGCTGTGTGCCCTGGCACTGCTCCTGCCCGCTGGCCTTGGGCACGTGTCCCTTGTCCCGTGTCATTGTCCCCTGTCACTTGTCCCGTGTCACCTGTCCCGGCACATCCGGGCTGCCCTCAGGGGTGTGGTGGCGTGCCAGGGGACACCAGGGAGTGCCAGGGGTGGTGGCAGCAGCTCCTGTGCCAGGCACAGCTCCTGGAGCGTGGCTCTGATGTGGCACCGGGCTCTGTGACACTGTCCCCGAGGTGACAGTCAGAGCTGACACCCCCCAGCAAACAGGAATGTCCCCAAAACCCACAGCAGCCAGCCCTGCTGTCCCCTCCTTGTCCCCGTGGTGTCCCCTGAGGGCAGTTCCTCCTTGTCAGGGTTGATGTCCCCAAAACCCACAGCAGCCGGCCCTGCTGTCCCCTCCTTGTCCCCCTGGTGTCCCCTGGGGACAGTTCCTCCCTATCAGGGGCCAGAGGGGGCTTGGGGAGGAGGAAAGCTTGGGGGCTGCTCCTGTTTTCCTGCTGCTAACCTGATTTCTTCTCTCCTTTTTCTCCTCCTCTGCTTTCTAAAGAACATAGGAAGCTTCTGGCCGGTAAGTGGTGGGGCAAAAAAAAAAAACCCAAAATTGCCATTTTCTCCATCCACCATCAGCCTGGCTGGCTTAGTCCCTGTCATCCTCATCCCTTGGGACGTGCTGGAGCAGTGGGAGCTCCTCATCTAGTGCTTGCCTCATCTTCCTCTCCATCCTCGTGCTTGCCTCATCTTCCTCTCCATCCTCGTGCTTGCCTCATCTTCCTCTCCATCCTCAGCCTCTCGCCTCCCCCAGCGGCCGGGGAGGGCGGGCAGGGCTCTCTGGGCTGGGCTGGGGCAAACTGGGAGCACTGGGCTGCTCGTGGCGGCGAGGCTGGGGCATTGCTCAGATCCCGGGAATTCCTGTCCCGGGAGCTCCGGGTGTGCAGGAATTCCTTGGGAAATTTTAGGGAAAAGGAAAGAGAAGCAGGGATGGGTGTAAGCTGGAGGAGGGAGGGTTTAGATTTGATGGAATAAATAGAATAAATTTTAACAGTGAGGGTGGTAAACGCTGGCACTGGTGCCCAGAGAAGCTGGCACATCCCTGGAAGTGCCCAGGGCCAGGTTGGACAAGGTTTGGTTGCCAAAGGAGCTGAGGAGAAGGTTTTGAAACGGGTGCCCCAGATTTGGGGCTGGAACTGCTCCTCTTGCCACTTCTCTGCTCACCCCAGGACTTTAGGATCATTTTTTGGAGTGGGGTGGGACAAAGCTGTGCCAGCTCTGCCCTCGGGTGCCAAAGGAGCTGGGGAGAAGGGGTTGAACCAGGACTGCCCCAAATTTGGGGCTGGAGCTGCTCCTCTTCCCTTCTCTGCTCACCCCAGGACTTTTGGGATCACTGCCAGCCCAAAGCAGCTTTTTGGGGCGGTGCGGGGTGGGACGAGGCTGTGCCAGCTCAGCTGCCCCTCGTTGCCAGGGGAGCTGAGGGGATTGAAGGAGCCCCAGCTGTGGCGGGAGCTGGATAAAGCCGGGTTTCCTGCTGCTGCCGGCGGGAGCGATCCCGAGGGATGTGCTGGGACCGGGCCCCGCTGCCAGGGCATGGCCCGGGGGACACGGGGACACCGAGCCCGGGGAGGAGCACGGGGACGTTTCCCGAGCGCACAGCATCCTCTGCTGGCTGCTGCTTCCGATCCCCGCGGATCCCGGGAATCCCGTGCGCTTCCCGGGGCGTTCCTGGTGCCAGGGATGCCACAGCGGAGGGTGAGGGCAGCAGCTGGGGCTGGCTGCTCCTGCCTCTCCCAGAGCTGCTGGAAAAGGGGCTGGGAGTGCTGGGAATGCCCTGCTGTGCCCCACGCAGCCCCTCTGGGTGCGATGGTGAAGGGTTGGAAGGGTCCCGTGTGTCCCCCTGTGTGTCCCCTGCTCTGCGCGGGTCTCTGGAGCTGCTCCGGGCTCTGCCCCGCTCCTTCTGGAGTTCCTGGCGGTGGGAGAGGCTCGGTAAGGGCAGGAGAGGCTCGGTCAGGGCAGGACAGGCTCGGTCAGGGCAGGACGGCTCGGTCAGGGCAGGACAGGCTCGGTGAGGGCAGGACAGCCTCGGTGAGGGCAGGAGAGCCTCGGTGAGGGCAGGAAAGGCTCGGTGAGGGCAGGAGAGGCTCGGTCGGGGCAGGACAGCCTCGGTGAGGGCGGCAGGTGGCGGTGCGAGCCCGCGGAGCAGCGCAGCTTCCCCTCCGGGCGGTGCCGGGCTCCGCTCCCCGAGCGTCGCGAGGGGACAGGGGACGGCGTCGGGAGGTGTCACCGGCACCGCCCTGCTGTGTCTCTGTCCTGGCTGCTGCTGGGGACAGGGGACACCCTCGGGGCATTGTCCCCGTCCCTGCCCTGCCTCTCCCCTGGCTGCTCTCCCGCTGTCCCTGCCGGGGCTGTGACATCCCAGATTTGCTGCCTTGCCCAGGAAAACCCTCTGGAGCTGCGGTCCCGCTCCGTGTGAGCCGTGCCCGGGGCAGCAGCTCGGCTTGCGGAGGGCTCAGGTGAGGGGATGCTCCGAGCCCTTGGAACAGCAGGAATTGTGGGAATTGTGTGGCTTTAGCTCGAGGTGCTTCCCGAGGTTCCCTTTGGGGATGGTATCTTGTCCTTCCAGACCCTCCAAGCTCTGTGTGTGAACTTCGTTGCGATTTTTATGGATTTAGGGGCGAGGCAGCCCCGTGAGAACGCCCCCGATGCTGGGTGGCATTTGTGGGGTCCCACTGGGGACAGGGCTGTGACAACACAGAGGGAGAGCAGGGAAGGCTCTGCTGGGCTGGGAGAGGGGGACCTGGAGTCCATTCTGGAGCTTTTTCATCCCTTTTCCAGGGATTTTCCATCCCTGAGCCCACCCGTGTGGCGCAGGGTTGGATTTGCTTGGACAAAGTTCTTCAGTGGGGGAAAAATCCTTTTTTCAGAGGCCGCGCTTATCCAGCACTCCAGGAGGGGCAGCGTTTATTGGGAATGTGTTTTGGGACTGTCTCATGGAGAAAATCCCATTTTTCAGACGAGGCAGCGCTTACCCCACACTCCAGGAGGGGCAGCGTTTATTGGGAATGTGTTTTGGGAATGTTTCATGGGGAAAATTCCCTTTTTCAGAAGGGGCAGCGCTTACCCAGCACTCCATGAGTGGCAGCATTTATTGGGAATGTTTCATGGGAAAAATCCCATTTTTCAGACGAGGCAGCCTTTATTGGGAATGTGTTTTGGGAATGTTTCATGGGGAAAACCCCTTTTTCTGAAGAGGCAGCGCTTACCCAGCACTCCGGGCGTGGTAGCGTTTATTGGGAGCGCGTTTTGGGAATGTTTCCTGGGAGTGGTGTGAATTACCGTCCCCACCCCTCCCCGCACACGCCAGCCCCGTCTCCCACCCCCGCTCCCTCCTCTCCCGCCGAGAGCCTCTAAAAGCTCTTTATTCCTCTAAAAGCTCTTTATTCCTCTAAAAGCTCTTTATTCCTTTAAAAGCTCTTTATTTCCAGGCGCTGCTCAGCGGGGAGTCAAGCTGGGTCCTGCCAAGTGTTAAATGAAATAATTAAAATCCCCGCTTTCCCCCCTCTTTCCCTGCTCCTCTCTCCGGTAATTAGCCGGGAAAAACTGCGGGAGGGGATGGGGAAAGGGAGAAGGAGCGAGCGCCTTTCGCAGGCTCCCTCCTCCTCCTCCTCCTCCTCTTCCTCCTCCTGGCCTCGGGGAGGAAGCGCGGAGCAGCTCGGCAGGCTCTGGGTGCTGCCAGATAAATCCCAATTAGCTCCCTGCCAAACAGGATTAGCGGGAAGGCAGCCAGGTGGGGAATCAGCCCGGCAACAGCAGGAGCTGCGCCTCGGAGGGCGTGACTGACAGCTGTCAATCACCTCCCCAAGCAGCAGATCGGGTTTTTTGGGAGCTGGGAGAAACGGGAAGGAATTGAAACTCAAGCTCAGGCTGCTGCTCCCATGGAGCAGCATATATATTCTATATATATATATTCTCTCTATATATTCTATATAGAATATATAGAGATGTAGAATATATAATATATATTATATTATGTATATTATATAGATATATATCTATA